>CM031373.1:44401435-44562471 GCA_018208015.1 Medicago ruthenica | reverse complement strand
TTGAGAGCAAAGAACTGAAGCGGTGGCTACCCCATCCAACTCACAGTCAGTCTTTGTATGTTTCTATGTTATTATTGATTATGCTATTTTGTAATTCAATTATGAGTAGCTAAATTCTCCATTGTTAGGGATGAGAATAGCTAGGTGATGACTCTTGTTTTATAACCCTAATCTGATCTTTGAATGAATTTATTGAATCATGTTTCTTAGCTTTATGCTTAATGCTTTTATTGATTGATCATCATTAAATTGTTGTATGATTCATATTGTGAAACGGAAGTGGAATATATGAATGCCTAAGTTAAGAAATTCTCGCCTTTGTAATCTAGGAATAGATACAAACCCTTGAAACCGTGTACTAATTCATGTCCATTCATGCTTAATTCTAAACTGTAAAACTTGCTAAGGAATTAGGGTTTACTTTAGAATTAACGTTTCTGTCACTAAGGAATTAGGGCAAGATTATTTAAGAGAATTAGGTCGTGATTCATTAAACGAGTTCAATGATCGTTGGTTAGGTAGTTAACTTGAGTTCGGAGTCTAGTGAAGCTCATCCCTGACAAGCTTTTATCTCTTGATTTCAAACCAATTTATTTTACGCACTTTTCATTATTTGCAATTAAACAAACTTCGTACCCTTTTGTTCAACTGAGTAATAAAAATTACATTCGATTCGTTAACGCAGTCCTTGTGTTCGACACTCGGTTTACCGTTTTAACTTTACTACTTGAACGATTTCGTACACTTGCGAAAATCGCCATCAATAAACATTAGCGTCTCGTGCTGTGTTTGTTATGATTATGCTATGTACAAAAACATATGCTACTGCTGTAAATAAGAAAGTGTTGTTAGTATATTATAACAACATTAAATTCGTTGGCATTGGAGATGTGAAGTTGCAAATCACTTCCGAAAAGAAAATTATTCTCTAGGACGTGATGCATGCTCCAAAATAAGAAAGAATCTGAATTTCAGATTTCTATTGAATAAGACTGAGTTGACTCAGACTTAAAGAGAGACTTGTGCACCACGCATTCTTGTGGGGAAAAGGCTGCGCCTTTGATGATATGCTCAAAATTAAATTCTCCTTCTATTTTATAAGTTGTGTGATTTTAATTTGACATATCAAAATTTATCATATGAACAAGCGTTTAATTTTAAACTTGAGTAACTTGGACTTAATTCCAAAGTTATATGACTAGAAAATTTTATTTTTTGCAGTCAAGATGAATGAACCAAAAGTTCATATAAATCAGTGTTTAGAGAATTTGAACCTCTAAACTTAATAAATTATGAAATGTGCGAACTTGATGACACATAAACTAGAAATGATAAAAATATATTTTTTATCATATTTATTGATGACTGTAAATTTTGAAAAATAAAATTGATACGCTTGATACGTTCAATTTTATAACAAAAATTGAAATTTATGTTGAATAGAGTACCCAAGTCTAGGAACAAAATTTCTAATTAAGAAGTTTTGAAGAAAAGATAACCCAACTTGTCTTATTTTTTGAACTTGAGATTGTCTGGATTATATTTGGATTCTGGACCCCAAGAAAGTTGAACTCACTAGTAGAGTCTATGAATGTGTATTCATTAGGTATGCTATAAATAACGAAGCATGTAAGTTTTAAAACCTAAATGCTAAAGTGAGCATAGAATTAAACGATACTGATTTCTATGAATACCCCTTTAAATAAAGAATATTGGGGGCACTAGTGGGGGCGCTAATGGAAGCACGCCATTAGTGGGGGCAAAGTACCCCTTTTAAATTGAGAGCTAGTGGGGGCACTGCATCTGATCACATTCCAGTAATCAGAAACAGTTATGAAAACATCGTATGAGATGTTATAGAACCTCGAAGAGGTAAGAAAGCTATAATTGCTAAAGAGTATAAACATAATTATATGGTTTATATATTGGAAGATGATCCATCTGGGCTTCAAGAAGCTTTGTCTTCATTGGATGCTAACTTTTGAAAAGAAAAAAAAAACAGTAAACGATGAAATGGATTCTCTAGAGTTTAACGAAACACGACTCTTAGTTGACTTGCCTCCTAATTGCAAACCAGTTGGTTGTATTTGAATTTTGGAAATGGAAAACTAAAACCTGATGGTTCGGTTGCTAAATAAAAGGCTCACCTTGTAGAAAAAGGTTTTAGGCAAAGAAAAAAATATAGATTCTTCGACACTCATTCACCAGTCACTTGAATCATATTCATGAGAGATACTAGTCCCTTTAGCCGATGTACATAACTCATAGTACTCCAAATGAATGTGAAAGCTGCCTCTTTAAATGGTGAATTAGAAGAAGAAATTTATATAGAACAACCCGAAGGTTTTTGTGATTCATGGACAAGAAAACAAGGTCAGCAAGTTAGAAAAACCTTTGCATGGTCTAAAAATAAACTCCTAAGAAATGGCATGGAAAATTTGACAACCTAAAGATATCGAATAAGTATAAAGTGAATGAAAGTGACAAATGTATTCACTACAAATATGGAAATAACATTTGCACGATCATATGTCTCTATGTAGACGACTTGCTCATATTTGGTTCAAAGGTTCATGCTATAATTTATGTGAAATCATTGTTTATCAACAAACATTGATAAGAAAGACCTAGACAAAGTTGAAGTAATTCTTGGTGTCAAGATTACTAGATCAAAAAAGAGAATTTTTTTTTAATTAATCTCACAATGTTGAGATAATCTTAAGAAATTTAATTATTTGACTATAAACTTGCAAGCACACCTTATGATCCAAGTGTAAAACTCTTTAAGAACACTTGAGGTGGTGTTAGACAAATAGAATATGCGAGCATCATTGGCAGTCCTTAGATATGTCACTGAATGTATTAGACCCGACATTGCCTATGTCGTGGAACTATTGTGCAAGTTTACTAGTAGACCAAGTGAGAAGCATTAACATGCTATTGAAAGAGTCATAAGGTGCCTTAAGAAGACTATGACTCTAGGATTACATTATGAGGAGTATCCTGTTGTACTTGAATGGTACAAGATACAAAATAGAACATCCTTCAGATGAGTCTTAAGCGACCAGTGGCTGCACATTGAGCATCACTGGAGGATTTGTTTGTTGAAACATATGATATTGACTCAATCCACACTAGAATGATCTGAGATGAGAACACTAGAGAAAACTAGTGAAGAAGCAAGTTGAGAAAATGCTTGCTAGTTGAGATCCCCTAGTGGATAAAACCGTTGCCAGGAGTGTTAATTCATTGTGATAGTACTGCAGCTATTACAAAATTGAGAATCGTTACTACAATAGTAAGAGACGATAATTAAGGCACGAACACATAACAAATTAGAGAGCTAGCTACTCTCAAAAGAAACGGTTAAAGTAGATCATGTACGTACTGATAAAGAATTAGTCAATCCTTTGACGAAAGGAATTACTAAAAAGAAAGTCATAAACACATCCAATAAGATGGGACTAATGCCTAAAGATCACAAGTGATGGTAACCCGACCTAAATGACTGGAGATCCCAAGAAATAGGTTCAATGGGTAATAACAAGTCATGAGTGATAGAACATGCTATGAAAAAATTAAGAAAGTGTGAATCCTGCAGCGACAGAAGGATGAGATAATATAAACTCTTAATGAGATCTATACTCTATGTTGAGTGGAGTCATAGCTACAACAGTACTCTTGATAGACTCACCTATACGAATGTGGAACTGAGGCCGGTTCCTATGGGATTTTGAGGCAGAATACCTAGAGCGTTCGTTAAAACTGGGATAGACGTGCAGGGCCATAAACGCACGGGCTTTTAGAATACACCTTAGGAAAAGGTTTGTGTGCGGACTCTATGTCTGAGATAGAGTTCAATGCTGTAAGCAACTCTTATTGAATCAGAATAGTTTCCGCTATGCAAAGGTTCAAGTTGTAGGCGACACCTTTGTTTATTAGCAACCTTATAGAAACGTTTTAACGTTATTATTGAAACCATTTTTTAAATTCAAGTAGGGGATTGTTAGAACATTGGTGTGAAGTTGGAAGGAAATTGAAAGATTAAACACCAAGTAATAAGACTTTGAGCTAGTGTGATGTGAATTGAAAAAATAGATAGTGGGGGTCCCACATAAAATAGAACACACACATTAGTAGTGTTTAAATTGCGGTATTTAATTTTAAATACTTTATAATGATAAAAATAATAGTAATTATTATTTTTATTCATAGATATCACTTCCCATAATTTTAGTTTATGTTGGTTGTGATAAGGTTTGAGAATTCAACTGAACTTCCTATTTTTCCTTCATTCATATCCAATGAGTTTGTTTCCTTCACCTTTGTGGATTTGTTTCTTTTTGATCTTATCCACAAGCATTGTTGAACTGATTAGTGGTTAAGTTTCTTTTTGATCTTATCCATTAGAGTAACTGGCTAAAACAGTTACAAAATCTCTATATAAATATAGGACTCCTCTCAGTTCAAAAAACACACCAAAGAGTTCTATTGAGTTGTCGAGAACTCTTTCTCTCTTCTCCCCCCAGCTTGTGTTAACGAGCTATTCTTCTCTTTATCTCCTTTTTCTGTCCCTTCGGATTTAAGAAGTGTTCTTAAGACCTTAATCCCTATTCGGTATAATGTCCCTTCGGAATTAAGAAAGGTCTTAAGAACATAGTCCCTTCGATAATATATGTCCCTTCGGAATAAAGAGTACTTTTAAGATCATAGTCCCTTTTGAAATAATAATGTCCCGTCGGAATTAAGAATGATCTTAACGGTATATATAAATATTCTATATTTTTCTATTTTTTGGAGAAGTTAAAAAGTTAGAACGGTGGTATCACCGTATTTGAGTGGTCTTAGTACTATATTGATATTTTGGAGAGCTCAAAGGTTAGAATGGTGATAACACCATATTTGAGTGGTCTTAGCACCATAATAGAGTGGTCACAGTACCATATTAGAAAGTGGTTTCAGTATTAAAGAGTGGTCTTAGTACCATATTGGAGGTGTAAATCTCGAACGGTTTTCTACAGTGCAGTAGTTAACCGCACAGTTGTAGCTGGGCTTGTTTTATCCTGGTGGCGGCACAATTTTGGGCAGTGCCACGAAACGTCTTAAAGAGAGCGACCTGGTCGTGACTCAACCTAGTAACAACTTCGGTAGATATTCTATTTCAAAATAGAATTTGAAAATCCAAATACAACAGTTTGGAAATCCAAAAACAACAATTTCTTCAACACTAAATTTCCACCAATTTTGTTAAGAACGAAGTTAGAAGTCGTGCATAATCGCAAATAGAAAAACATTTTAATTCGCTTCGCAGAATCCAAACGCCATTGACAAGCATACGTGAAGATGATTCACATTACCGAGATTAGAGAAACAAATGGAAGTTGATCTAAATTTTGAAAACATATCAAAGAAAACCAGGATTTGGACTTTGAGCAGTGAAGAGCTCCTTCACGATGTGGTCGAAGGTTGATGAAGAGAAGAAGGATCATAAGATTTCCGTTGGCAATGGAGAGGGTGGGTGATTTCGCTGGCGATGGAGAGGGTGATTTCCTGGTTTTGAAAGAATTGGCCTTTAACAAATCTTAATGCTAAACTAGTCTTTACAATTCCCATGTCTCCAAGAAGGTATCTACAAGAAAAATCATATAATTCTATAAATGTGTAACTATGATCCTAATTAATAAGCACATACTTGAATAAAACTTTTAACAAAATAATAACTATAAATTTGATACAGGAAGATCAAGTACGGATTAAAAAATGACATGCATATGACATATATGAAAACAAAAAGAAAATTAGTGAATTAAACAAATTTTGAGGATCACCTTTCAAATGGCACTCCTCCTCAAAGTATTTTTCGAAGATCATACAAATTTTGCACTATAAAACAGAACTAAAAATGCTACAATCACTAACAAATTAACATTCATCACAGGATCAAAATATGAATGAATGAAAGAAAAAAAACTATTGATAGATAAAATACCGTAAACGTGAGTAATTACATATCAACTAAAAGGGAAAAGGGAAATTTTTTAGTAGAAACTAACATTTGGATCGTTCATCGAGTTCTCGGACAGTGTTGAGCAGCATTTGACAGTCTCCTGCTCAAAGTTAAATCATCCACCTACTTACTATAACAGTTTTGACAGCATTTGAATTCCTTCGATATCATCTGCTAGTTTTGCTCTCACAGTGAAATTAGTATCTGGTCCTGTAACTTTAAGGAGGCCTTGAAAAACTTCCAAGTAAAACCTGTTACGCCAGATTGCAGAAGAAAAAGCTTAGTAGAATTCAATGATGTTGCTACCTGAATAACAAAAGCATAATTCAGTGATGTTGATCCCTTAATAATTTAATGGATACTTACTCCTATGGGAGTAAAGTCTTAACACTTCCATTGATTAGCCATACATGAGAACATTAAATAATATAACACGTTGACATGTATTATTTATTTCATTTGAGCAAGGAAACTGTATTCAACATAATAAAAAAAACTTGGAGTCACAATTTTTAAAGTAAGAACAGTAAGTTACAAATCCAAAAAATTTACTGAAATAATAAACAAAGGAGTACTTTCACAATTAAAAATAAATTAGTTCATTCGACATATAACAAACTAAGTAAAAGATCTTTCTTAAATTCTTTCAAATCAATTACACTATAAGTATGATAGGAAAAGAAAGATAAAAAAAAAAAAATAGATACCTGCAAGGCGATAAACAATAGGACCACTTTGTAAAAACAAACATTCTTTCTTGTACAAAATGAACCATGAATTTAAGTAGTTTTCACGATAGAACAACAAAAAAAATTGTAAATCAGCAAAAGACTCCATGGTTAGAAATATACAATTGTGTGTATTTCCCCTTGAGTAAGTTGGTTGTATGTGAGACATAGTTGTTGAATAAAATACAATTGATATCCTTTAATCTCTATCAAGCTTCTTGTTCATGTCTTTGTGATGATATGCACATATTTCATAATACTCGAGATCCTTTTTTTTTCTTTGCATCCATTCTTTAAATGAGAGATTGTTTTAGGTTGAAGGAATTTCATCGTCTATGTCATGGATGCTGAGGTAATTTCACTTATTAAGACACAACTTTTGAAAAAGTTATTTGCAATCATGTAATAATTATGTTAAATGATTGTAGATGATTCACATGATGTTCTTTAAGACACTTTGGACTGAAAGGCACATTGAACCACCAACTATATGGTCAATCCCCCTTATTTGTGGTTCTATATTTATTAATAATAATAACTTAACTCTTATATGCTTATTCATGGTTGACAAACTAGAT
The DNA here is from genome assembly GCA_018208015.1 of Medicago ruthenica. NCBI lineage: Eukaryota > Viridiplantae > Streptophyta > Magnoliopsida > Fabales > Fabaceae > Medicago > Medicago ruthenica. The sequence goes on along the minus strand of CM031373.1, from coordinate 44,555,158 downwards.
TTTTACACGTTTTTTATGTTTGTTAAAGATATCTAAATTGTGATGCCACAATTGAAGACCTAATTAGCAAGTATGCAAAGAATTATATGCGCCATTTCGAAAACATAAATTATCTATGATTTGGTATCATTTTAAGTTAAACTTACTAGTAATATATGTGAAGTCATTTCATTTATCTAAACCTAGCATATTATAATGTTGTTGGATTTACCTACCAATTGAAGATTGTTGTAGCAATTGGTTTATGACAAAATTTTGTACTATTTGGATCCATGCTTTGAAAAAGAACAATTAAAGTTATATATGTTTTAGGTTCTCAAAATGGGACATTCAATACTTTGCATACTTGCTAATGAGGTCTTCAATTGTTGCATTGCAATTTACATATCTCGAACAAACATGATTAAAAAAAAACGTGTAAAATACTTCGACCATGAATAAGCATACAAGAGTAATTAAGGTATTATCATAAATAAATATAATACCACAAATGAGGGGAAGTGACTATCTAGTTGGCGACCTAAAACAATTCCATAAATATAATACCACAGAGTATGCAATTCCGTTCGACCTAAAACAATTCTTCATTTAAAGAGTTTGATGCATTGAAGGATCTCAAATATTATGAAATAAGTAATTATCATCACATGAAGACATGACAAGAAGTTTGACAACAATGAAATGATCAATCGCATATCATTCAACAACAACTATGTCTAACATACAAATCGCTTACTCAAGAGAAAATACACGCAACATACAGTAAAATCATACAAGTCTATGTTGAATTGATTATTTTTGCAGTAACCATTAATGTATTTGTAATATATGAAGAAAAAGTTATCTCCAACAAGTAACCAACCAAGATTGTTGAGGAAATTTCACTGCCTTCCCATCATTAAGAAATTGAAAGTTTCTAAACTAAAAACTAATGATGGCATATGCATAAAAACTATGACTAAAAAACCACTGGATTTATCTACTAAAGTTGGTTTTTAGTCATAGTTTTTGTTGTTATGCATATGTATCATTAGTTTCTAATTTAGGAATCTTCAAATTTCTCTGTATGTCTAAGCAGTGAATACAATCCCCTCAATGTTGTTGATTGGTTGCTTGTTGGAGATATGTTTTTCTTCATAAGTGACATGTTTAGTAATGGTTACTACAAAAATAATCAATTCAAGACTCGTTATAAATTTACATTGTATCTTACATGTATTTCCCTTTGAGTAAATGGGTTGAATGATATACGATTGATCCTTTCATCTTCAAATTGTTGTTAAGCTTCTTGACCATGCCATCATCATCTGATGATAAGTACAAGATAAAGTTGTTGATGTAGTATTCTCAGGAATATTGGAGTATTACTTACTCTTATCAACATATGTTTGCTGGTTTCTGCACTAGCTGGTCTGGTTTTTGCACTGGTTGGCAGATCCAACATGGTCTCTTATTATTACAAGTTTGTTTGAAATGATATTGATGGTGTTGTGTAACCCATTCATGCAAGATTCATGAACCTGACATGATTTATCGTCGTTAATAACAAAAATTATAAGGATGAACTTAACAAATTTGGATCAAGTGAAAAAATGGAGGGAATTGGGCATGCCTAAAAAAAGGTTCATGGCATCCTCAATGGATAAACACAACTTTTAAGTATTTTAAAGATAATTTACTTCAATTAATGTTAATAGTGTAGAAACTTACCTCATCATGTAAAGTTTCCTTAACAGTTAATACCACCATTAATAATCACATCATTATTTACAACCAACCTGTGTAAGTGAACAAAGAGAAGAATAACAACATTGATACATTCTACGAAGCACGGACACAATACGTATCTGATACTGCCAACACTGCCATACGTTATTCCTTAAAAACTATAAGATACAATACACCTGGGTTACATTTATAAAAAATTGATACTTCATAAAATATTATCATTATGTAAATATATAAAATAGAACAAACTCATTCTCTTCCAAAATTCAAACCAAGTACATAAGTTTCTGACATTATAACTAAATATATAATATAAAAATTACATATAATTATCTTGTTAAAAATATAGTGTTGCTGAAATTATTTGATTGATTTTGAGGAAAAAAAAGAGTGATATCAAATTATCAACCTTTCAAGACAGAGTGACTTGCAATTCACAAATTAGTGCAAAGCAAATAAGCTTTTAACGTGAAACTAAGCAACTAGCAAATATTTCAATTTTTTTATAAACTGATGAAAGAGAAAACAGATACACTTACTTGAAAAACAAAGATTGGTGATACATGTTTTCTCTCTTGTGTTGGCTCATGAAAACTATGTTCCACTTTTCTCTCTTGTAGATATAACGCATTTTGGAGATATATAATTGTTCCAGAAAAATAGAAACAACTATCACATTTTTAATATGCATTAGAGATAACTGCTTCCCACTTTTTCCTCTACTTCAAAATTCGTCGAATTCGTCATAAAAATGCGTGTGACTTGCAGTTCTCTTAAATTTCTTTACGATCCAACTCACCCACTATCTAGTCTTACAATTGTTTTTTTGACTCAGTCCTCTTTTAGTTAGAGTATAGGTGAGTCAAAGTAAAATACAAAGAAATAAATTAACTTTGAAGTTTGATCAACAATTTAGGGTTAATGTTATTTTTTTCCCTCAAATCATTTTATAAAAGTAAATTAGACAAAGCACATATCCTTTAAATTAGACAAAGTAAACATTTATAGCTTCTTATATCAACTTTACAATCACAATATAGCAACAACTTTACATTCAAAAATTTAGGCCTAGTAACAAGTTCTTTTCAAACATTTTAAAGGACAAATATTATACATTATAAAGCAAACTTAAAATGCATTGTTACAAGGTGAATCGTCTTTTATTAAAATGCATTGTTAAGGTACATCATTTACCTGGAGAAGATAATTATTTGGGTGTTTCCAAATATGTTGTTGAATACTTGGCTAAATCAGCTAAGATTTTATCTTCAACCAACATATTGGTTCTTTGTCGTAATACAACTAGTAACTCTAAAGTTCAAATGTTTATTAGCAACCCAGCAATACAAACTTGATTGCCAATTACAATAACGGATCAACTACAACATATGAATGTTGATGTAGACCTTAAAGTTATCCTTGAATGTGATGACATGTAAAATTGCAAGGTGTAGTTTTATATGAGAAGGCAGATCAGTTTTGGTTCATATATTGTGATTGTAAATTTGATATAACAAAGGAAGGTATTTGGAAGGTAAAGGATGAAAGTCTTTTTACGGATAGTAGGAACTTGAAACTTAGCATGTCAATCTTTTACTAAGAAGTTGTTCATTTCATCTCAGATTGATTTCCCTACTTGGTAAAAGTTAGTTTTTATTTTAGGTCTTATATCATGTCTTACAATTTTGAGAATGGAACAACAAAAATGTTGAGGGTGCCAAAAGAAGTCAGAAGGATTCTCGTGATACAAGTTGTAACATGAGAAATTTTAAATGGGGAAAAAACAATAATTCAACTCAATCAATTTTTTTAGCGAGATTTAGGAAATGTGTCTTTACGATATGGATTCTGACCAACTACGAATCAAGTCTGTGAAAAAGGGTTTTGAAAATTAGGGTGAAAGCAATGGGTGTGATGGAGAAAGATCCATGTTGTTACAGGTTTTAATGTTTTAAATGGCTTTATTTTGATGTTTTCTATAGAGAAAAATATTTATAGCTACAACTTAAGCTTGACCGATGGAAACTATATAAAGCAAACTCATTTATCACATTCATGCTCACATATTTCCTCAATTTCCATATAGCTTCCATCGGTTAAGCTTAAGCCAAAGATATAAATCTTTCTCTTTGTAGCAGACATCAAAAGAACACCATTCAAAACACTAAAGCTTGTAACAACAAGGTCTTTCTTCATCACTTCCATTGCTTTCACCCTTATTTTCAAAACCCTTTTCAACAAAATTGATTTGTAGTTGGTCAAAATTCATATTGTAAAGACACATTTCATGAATCTCACTAAACAAATGGATTGATTTGAACTATTGCTTTTTTTTTCCGTTTAAAAATTCTCATGCTATAACTTATATCTTGAGGATCCCTTATGGCTTTTTTTGGCACCCTCAACATTCTTGTTGTTCTATTCTCAAAATTGTAAGACATATAAGACCTAAAATAAAAACTAATTTTTATCAAGTAATGGAAGCAATCTGAGATGAAATGAACATATCCATTGTAAAAGATAGACATGCTAAGTTATTACTATTAGTTCCTACTGCCCGTAAAAAGACTTACCTCCTCTACCTTCCAAATACCTTCCTTTGTTATATAAACTTTACAATCACAACATGCGGACCAAAACTCGTATGCCTTATCATAAAAAATACACCTTGGAGTTTTCCTTGTCATCACATTCAAGGATAACTTTAAGGTATGCATCAACATTCATATGTTGTAGTTGACTCGACATTGAAATTGGCAATTAAGTTTTTGTTGTTGGATTGCTTATAAACATCTGAACTTCAGAGTTATTTGTTGTATCATGACAAAAAATAAATATGTTAGCTGAATATATAAAATCTTAGTATATTTAATCAAATATTCAAAAACATATTTGGAAACACTCAAAGAATTGTCTTATCAGGTTAAATGGTGTAACTTAAGAATGTTGTCATTGAATCTTTGAGAAAAATCAGATTGAATGAAAAAAGAAGATTCACCTTTTAACAATGCATCTTGAGTTTGTCTCAATGCAATATATACGTCCTTCGAAAAGTTTTAAAACATATTGTTACTAACCAAAATCTGTGAATGACTTTTGCTAGTAATCAAGGTGATATTTCAATCAAAATATCAAAAGGGATTGAAACCATTGTTGTCTTTGTAAGCAAAGGAAAATTGAATTCAAGCTGTTTGGAAGAGAATGATTGAACAACTAGTCTTCGGGCCAACAAAGTTGGTATAAACGGATGTTCCAAAGATGTCTAAAGAGTGTCATACAATAGTAATTGAATGACACTAGCTAGTGGTTTCGTAAAAAAAAAAAAAGAGGAGAAAGGTTTAGATGAATGACTTTTGGAACACTGGTGCTTTTATATTATGTAAAGGAGGTGAAGGGTTTGAAGAGAAGCATCGTTTTTTAGAGAAAAATCATTGTATCATTCATTACTCATTAGTGGAAAGGATAAGATCAAGGTTGGGAAAGAGAACATCTATTTTTTCTTTTAATGGAAAAGAGAAGATAATACATTATTTAAAAATAACATTGCTCCTCTATAAAAAATAATTAAAAAAATAACAACGCTTAATGTAACACTCCAATATTATACAAACTCATTGTAATTACTTCTATTTACTTTATCAAGATAACTAAAAAAAAAATTTTGTTCTAGTAGTTTCTTAATGTGGTACGTGATGCAAGGTTGTTGCTATCAAAGGATCTATTTGATTTCAATTTACTTAAATTATTCTAATTAGTCGTTCCTTTCATTTATCTCTCATGCAAGCCCAAGTAAAAAAAAAAGGTGTTATGAATGGAAATTGGTTTGCCAAGGTATCTGTATGATCCTCCAATTATCATTGCATTCAATTCTCATCATAGACAATAAAGTTTAACAATTTTCTTTCCACTATTTCTCTTAAAATCAATGAATACTTGGTATTTCATTCATTTCGATTGACCAAGTCTTGATTGACAAGAATGTTAGTATATATCTTTTTTGGTTAGAATAAAATAAAAATATATATTATCATTTATTTCCTTCATTGTATGTGCATTAACATGGAATCAAGAGAATTAATTCCGATTTGATGTCATTCATATTCTAGAACCACTTTCTTATCACAATGGATATAATGACATAATCATGTGGTAGCCAATCATTCAATATATAGCCATGCATTTTTTAACGTTAAAGGGGAAAATACTATTTATTGCGAATTGCAACTTTGTGATTTTTCACGATGTGTATTATTTACTTCAAGTGCATCATTACCCTCCCTATTTTTTGTTGAGTTAGAGTTGAAAGTTTAACTCTTCTTTTATTAAAGCAACGTCTAAGTGTTCACGTGATATTCGTGAAGATATCCTTCGCTTGATATAGCAATGCTCTTTTTTTTTTTATATATTCTTATGAAACTTTTTTTTTTCATCAAGAGGCGTTTAATACAACAATTCAGTTTTTCCAAGTTTCCATTTCCGTTTCATTGAAGTGTTGCAGTTTTTCACCAAGAGGCATTTAGGATGTCAAACCTTCTTGACCACTTTATTCCTTTTTCCGGTTCTTCTAAATCATGTGGGTTTGAAGAATGATATCATAACCATTTTTATGGCTGAAAATAGATAGCTATCAATGGCCATTTATGTCACCCACTTATCAGCTAGCTTGAACCCGCCCTTCTTAGTAGTGTTTAAATAGCTTTTCGGAAGACAACGCAATTAGATATGACTTGGTTGTAAGAGATATGTTATTTACAATACCTCTTGCTTTTGATCTCCTTGACTAGAGAAATTTGATTGTCATCTAATAGTTGAATCAGCTTATCCTTAAGAAAATAATCAAATATATGGTTAGATTTTGTGATGTCAAAGGTGTACTGTGTTCTGACTTCTGATGAGCTTGTGTTCTTCCTTTTGGTTGACCTTAAGACAGGACATGTATAATTTTTCCCTCTAAGGATCTCAAACGTTAGAACGTCTTCCGTTGGATCGGCTCACATATCATCATAAGAATTCTCCATATATATGATGGAGATAAGGTGTAGACCTCTCCCTCAGATAGCATGCATCTTTTCTTTTTGTTGAATGAATTTCTCTATGTGTGCTCCTTCGGAAGCTAATATGTTTAGATCATGGAATACTTTCCCAACCAATTATTTTTTAATTGCGGGTGCATGTCAATTAGAGCTGTCAAAACGGGCTACCCGGCCCGTTTCGGGCCGGCCCGAACGGGTTGCGGGCTTTTTAGGGCCGGGCTAAAAAGCCCTGTTTAAATTCGGGCTCGAATAATAGAGCCCGAGCCCGGCCCTATACGGGCTCCCGGGCCAGCCCGCATACCAGTTTTTTTTTTTTTTTAAAAAAAAAAAACTTTTTAAAAAAGCAATTTTATTTAAAAAGACCAGTTTTTTTAAAAAAAAAAAAAACTTTTGAGGCTTTGTACAAGATACTAATACAAAAGCAGCATATACTAAATTACTAATACTAAAGACCAACATTGCAATGCAAATCCATGTTGTAATTACCCACTTGAACAGAATCAAAACACAATAACAGAATACATCCACACTGTTCAAAACACAATAATAACACAATAACATAACATTTGAGTTCAATTAACACAAGGCACAATTTACACAGCACCACAAAAAATGAATACAATTTACACAGCACCACAAAAAATGGTACCATAAAAAGCTTTATATGTTATCTGCATCTTGAATGAAGAAAACTATATAAAAATCCACAAACACAAGGCATAAAGAGGTGATAAGAAGTCATATTTATGCAGAGGAAAGGAAGGAATCATTACTGTGATGTTTAACATCTTCCGAAGCTTTCTCCTAATGCAACAAGTATAGCAACAACAGGACAAAATTAACGAATATGCCATCAATTCATTACATGCTTCTGCAGAGGCTGGAAAAACACAAACAAAATCATAATCACTTTACCTCAATAATGTTTTAGTGTTTGAAATTAACTAGAATGAAAAGCATAACAACCAGTGAGAATATAAGCAACATAGAGAACCCTTGGCATTATCTCATAAGTTATATAAATAATCTAAATTACAGAAAATAATGTCTTCATTATGGGTAAATTTCTTCAAGATTCCACTTCATTCAGTCTTCAAAACATAAAACGGTGCAGATAATGCAAGCTTACGACACAAGTCATGATGACCAACAAAGGTATTTTACTATACAAAATCTGAATTGAACTCAAATAGTATAATGTTAAGATAGATACCAACTTGAAGAAAGACGAAGACGGAGACGGCGGAGACGGCGGAAGTGAAGTGAAGTGGATCTGGTGGAGACGGAGACGGCGAAGGCGGAGACGAAGGCGGAGTGGCGTGGCGTGGATCTGGCGTGGCGTGGTGGATCCGTGGAAGTGAAGTGAACCGTGAGTGAGAACGAGAAGTGAGTAACTGAGTGTGAGAGAGTGAGAAATGAGTTTTTTCTTGGGCCGGGTCATAAAAAGCCCAACCGCATATGCATAATTTTCCCGGGCTACCCGTAGCCCGAACGGGCTAGCCCGAACGAGTTACGGGCTTTTTCGGGTCGGGCTAAAAAGCCCTGAATTCATTCGGGCTTCAATTTTTAGGCCCAAGCCCTACATTTTTTTCGGGCTTTCGGGCCGGCCCATACGGGCTGGCCCGTTTTGACAGCTCTAATGTCAATGATGGTCATTTATGCATATCCAACATCATGAAATTGGACTAGGCATTTCCCAGATGTTTTCTGAACCTCTTAAGGAAGTGATAAACCACTTAATTGTATTACTTATATTAACATTTTGGGTATGGTTTATTACATTTTGTGTTCTTATTAGTTAGATACTTACCTATTTTTATTTTATTATGTAGAATATAAAAAAAACATATAAAAGTGAAAAAGTCATCAAAGACATACTCTTTCTATCTAGTATTACATTTAAGTTGGATTTGTTGGAGATTTCCAAAATAGGTGAGAAAAACTGAAAAACAGAAAATTACACATGGTAATCGATTACCATATTGATGTAATCGATTACATCAAGCAAAATTTGCAAACGGTAAACAGAGACTTTGGGTAATCGATTACCTGCATATGGTAATCGATTACCACGGGACTGGATGTGTTTTTCTGCACTTTTTCTCATAGTTTTGGGTTCCAAAAGTTGTAACTCTTCATGGGAATGACTTGTATACATTGGGAAGTTATCATTTACTGATAAATCATGAATCATTGCATTGATTCAAGCCAAAAGTTGAATGTATATGGTTGTAACTTTTGATTAAAAGTTGCATTCTCTCATATGAAGGGGCATATGATGCACTATAAATGCATGGCATTTGTGTATCAGAAGGAGCACGTTTTTGACATCAATTACAGTCAAATTCTCCCTCATTCTCATACTCTAAATCATCCATCAATTCTCTAATGCATGAGTGAATTGTTGGAAACATATTTCTGTCAAATATTGTTAGGAGATACGCTTGGTGTGATTGTGCAATACACATCAAGGAACTCATAGTATCCTGAAGGGGATTCGCTGGACATTCCTATTGCATCCAATATAAAGTTATTGGTGGGGGCGAATCGAACCTAAAGGTTAGTGTGGCAACCCCATACGCTTTGAGTTTTCGTGCATAACCATTAATCATTTCAGGTTTCAAGTGCAGCAGCCTCTTCCCAACAAATCAAGATTATTAACAATCTTTAGGTTCGATTTTATGGCTGCTTCATTGAAAGAAATGACCTCTGACTTTGTTAAGTTGGAAAAGTTTGATGGAGGAAACTTCATCCGTTGGCAGAAGAAAATGAAGTTTCTTCTCACAACATTGAAGGTGGCTTACGTTCTGAACATGGCAAGGCCCGTGGAGAAAGATGATGAAACCATTGCTGAGACCAGAGAGAGACAGAAGTGGGACAACGATGACTACATCTGCTTGGGACATATCTTGAATGGTATGTCTGATTCTCTGTTCGATATCTACCAGAGCAGCCCATCGGCAAAGGATTTGTGGGACAAATTGGAAACCAGATACATGCGTGAAGACGCTACAAGTAAGAAATTCCTTGTCTCACAATTTAATAATTACAAAATGGTAGATGGTAAGCCTGTTATGGAACAATTATATGATATTGAACGTATTCTTAACAACTACAAACAACATAACATGCATATGGATGAAACTATCATTGTGTCATCCATAATTGACAAACTCCCTCCTTCATGGAAAGATTTTAAACGATCCATGAAACATAAGAAGGAAGATATCTCTCTTGAGCAATTTGGAAATCACCTTCGTTTAGAAGAAGAATACCGAAAACAAGAAGGTATTAAAAATCAAATTACTCAAGAGAAGGTGCATGTTGTGGAAGAGGGAAAATCAAGTAAGACTTCCAAAAGGAGAAATCATGAAAATGATGAGTCTCAAAACCACAATGGTAATAACATTAAAAAGAAAAAGAAAGGTAAATGTTATTTTTGTGGGAAAGAAGGACACTTTAAGAATGAGTGCAGGTTCTTGAAAAAGAAGAACAAAGAAAAGAATTCAAGTGCAACAAATGATGATCTTGTTGCGGTCATTTCTGAAATCAACATGATTGAAGATGTTGATTCTTGGTGGATAGACTCTGGTGCTACTCGTCATGTGTGCAAAAACAAGGAATTGTTTAAGACCATCAATGAAGATGGGAGTGTTTTGTACATGGGAAATGCTTCAACTGTGCAAGTCCAAGGAAAAGGGACCATAGAGATTGAATTCACTTCTGGAAAGACACTTACTCTTAAAGATGTATTTTATGTTCCTGAAGTTAGGAAGAACTTGATTTCTGTACCATTACTTAATAAGAATGGGTTCAAATCTGTATTTGAGGGAGATAAATTTATCCTCTCAAAAGGGGGTATGTTTGTAGGAAAGGGATATTTGTGTGAGAATATGTTCAAATGTAATATTGCAAATATTAATAATAATGATATGATTTCTGCTTATATTGTTGAGTCTTGTGATTTATGGCATATGCGATTGGGACATGTTAATTTTAGAAAATTGGAGGATATGATGAAATCAAATCTAATTCCTAATCTTGATAAAAACTTTGATTCATGTACTACTTGCATGTTGACTAAAATTACAAGACAACCTTTTAAAAGTGTTAAAAGAAGTTCTAGGGTGCTAGATTTAATTCATTCAGATGTATGTGATTTACATGGTTGGCCCACCATTGGTGGTAAAAAGTACTTTGTTACTTTCATTGATGATTGCACTCGATTTTGTTATGTTTATTTAATGCATTCAAAAGATGAAGTCTTAGATAAATTCAAAATGTTTAAAGCACAAGTAGAACTTCAACATGAAACTTTCATTAAATGCTTTAGAAGCGATAGGGGAGGAGAATTCTATCATCCGAGTTATTTTGAATCCACCGGTATTGTGCATCAAGTTACTGCACCATACACCCCACAACAAAATGGAATAGCAGAAAGGAAGAATAGGACTTTGGTAGAAATGGTTAATGCCATGTTGTCCTATTCTGGATTATCTAAAGGATATTGGGGTGAAGCAATGCTTACAGCATGTTATATCCTCAATAGGGTTCCAAACAAAAGGAACAAAATAACCCCATATGAACTTTGGAAACAAAGGAAGCCAAATCTTAATTATTTAAAAGTTTGGGGTTGTAGAGCAATTGTGAAAGTGCCTGAACCAAAAAGAAAGAAGTTGGGTGAAAGAGGAATTGAATGTGTATTCTTAGGCTATGCAGAAAATAGCAAAGCATACAGATTCTTGGTTATTGAATCGAATGACTCATATTCTGTCAATACAGTAATTGAGTCAAGAGATGCAATTTTTCAAGAAGATAGATTTAAATCATTCTCTTATCCCAAGGACATTGTTCATTCTAATGTACCAAATTTAGAAAACAATGAATCAAATGTAGATACATTGGTTGGTTCAGAACTTAGAAGGAGTAAGAGGATCCGAAAAGAAAAAGATTTTGGACCTGACTTCTTCATGTTTCTTATAGAAGGAACTGGTACATCCATAAATAGTTATGGACCAATTTGCTTTAACCTTGAGAGTGATCCAGTGACATATGAAGAGGCTATAAAGTCTCAAGATTCAGCCTTTTGGAAAGAAGCTATCCAGGAAGAAATGGATTCAATTATGGGTAATAAAACTTGGAAAGTAGTAGATCTCCCACCCGGATCCAAACCAATAGGTTGTAAATGGATCTTTAAAAGGAAAATGAAAGTTGATGGTACCATTGATAAATTCAAGGCTAGACTAGTTGCCAAAGGGTTTACACAAAAAGAAGGAATTGATTATTTTGATACATATGCACCTGTTGCAAGAATTGCATCAATTAGAGTGCTAATTGCACTAGCATCCATCCATAAGTTTGTTATCCATCAAATGGATGTTAAAACTGCTTTCCTAAATGGAGAGTTGGATGAAGAGGTATATATGAAACAACCAGAAGGGTTTGTGATCAAAGGTCAAGAAGATAAAGTGTGTAAATTAACTAAGTCTTTATATGGGTTGAAACAAGCACCCAAACAATGGCACCAAAAATTTGATCAAGTTGTGTTAGCCAATGGATACATTATAAATGAATCTGACAAGTGTATTTACAGTAAATTCCACAATGGAAAAGGTGTCATGATTTGTTTATATGTAGATGATATGTTAATTTTTGGCACAAGTTTAGATGAGGTAGAAAAGACTAAAGCTTTCTTATCCAAAAATTTTGATATGAAAGATTTAGGCGAAGCAGATGTGATTTTAGGAATTAAAATCATAAGAGATGGTAACCACATTGGTTTATCCCAATCTCATTATATAGAAAAGGTGCTTCAGAAATTCAATCATTTAGATTGTAATCCGGTCTCTACCCCATTTGACCAAACTGTTAGTTTGCAACCAAACAAAGGTTGTCCGGTGGCACAACTTGAATATGCAAAAGTAATCGGATGCTTGATGTATGCCATGACCTGTACAAGACCTGATATAGCATATGCTGTTGGAAGGTTAAGTCGGTATACTAGCAATCCAAGTAAAGAACATTGGCATGCTGTGAAACGAGTATTAAAATACTTGAAAGGAACAATGAATTATTGTTTAACGTATAGTGGAGACCCTTCAGTTTTGGAAGGATACACAGATGCTAGTTGGGTAACTTATGTTGAGGATCATGCTTCCACAAGTGGATGGATCTTCAACCTTGGTGGAGGTGCAGTTTCTTGGGGTTCAAAGAAACAGACATGCATTGCCGACTCCACCATGGCTGCAGAATTTATTGCATTGGCTGCAGGAAGTAAAGAGGCAGAATGGCTAAGGAATTTGTTGTATGAGATACCAGTCTGGCAAAAGCCAATGGCACCAGTATCCATACATTGTGATAGTCAATCCACACTATCAAAGGCCTATAGTCAAGTATACAATGGGAAATCAAGGCATATTGGTTTAAGACATAGCTATGTAAGAGACTTGATTTCTAATGGAGTAATATCCATCATGTTCGTAAGAACAGAAAAGAATCTTGCAGATCCTTTGACGAAAGGTTTGACAAGAGACATGGTGTTGAAGACATCATTGGGGATGGGACTCAAGCCCATATCTAATTGATTACCAATAATGGAAACTCAACCCACACTTGAGTAACATCAAGTCTTGGGTTCAATGGTGAAAGTACATTATTAGAGTAATTGAAGTACTTGTTAATAGATACATCCCAAGGTTAAAAGTACTTGGACCATAAGATTAAAAAATGGTAGGTTGAGATTTTTCTCTTAATGGACATATAGCATACATTTGCTGAAATGCATACTTATGGGGCATTTCCGATATAGTCTACCTATGTGAGAATGAAGTTTGGCCGCTTCACGGAGTTCAAGGGCTTGACTCTTAAGTTTTCATGAAAAGGGATATATGACACAAGGCCTTATTAATGTGTCATCTTACAGTTCTCTTTATTAATGATATTGAGATTCTATGTGTAAATTATGTACACTTGTTCTAATGAATAGTTGGTTCAAAGCTTGCCTACCATACTATTTGGGAATGAGCGAAAACTTAATTTACTAAGTAATGGTTCAAATCGTGAGATACCATTATCTGAAACCATGGAATTTCCAGTTTTATGGGATTTAGTATTTTGAAAATGGTGGGGGATTGTTGGAGATTTCCAAAATAGGTGAGAAAAACTGAAAAACAGAAAATTACACATGGTAATCGATTACCATATTGATGTAATCGATTACATCAAGCAAAATTTGCAAACGGTAAACAGAGACTTTGGGTAATCGATTACCTGCATATGGTAATCGATTACCACGGGACTGGATGTGTTTTTCTGCACTTTTTCTCATAGTTTTGGGTTCCAAAAGTTGTAACTCTTCATGGGAATGACTTGTATACATTGGGAAGTTATCATTTACTGATAAATCATGAATCATTGCATTGATTCAAGCCAAAAGTTGAATGTATATGGTTGTAACTTTTGATTAAAAGTTGCATTCTCTCATATGAAGGGGCATATGATGCACTATAAATGCATGGCATTTGTGTATCAGAAGGAGCACGTTTTTGACATCAATTACAGTCAAATTCTCCCTCATTCTCATACTCTAAATCATCCATCAATTCTCTAATGCATGAGTGAATTGTTGGAAACATATTTCTGTCAAATATTGTTAGGAGATACGCTTGGTGTGATTGTGCAATACACATCAAGGAACTCATAGTATCCTGAAGGGGATTCGCTGGACATTCCTATTGCATCCAATATAAAGTTATTGGTGGGGGCGAATCGAACCTAAAGGTTAGTGTGGCAACCCCATACGCTTTGAGTTTTCGTGCATAACCATTAATCATTTCAGGTTTCAAGTGCAGCAACCTCTTCCCAACAAATCAAGATTATTAACAGGATTAAATAAAAAACAATGTATGTTGCAGGCCCAAGAGAAACTATCACACGATGGCCCAACTAAAATCAAAATTACTTGTGCCTTTTAGTCATATACATGGTAAAGGAAAGGAACAGTCGGTGATTCACTTGAAAGGGAAAACTTAGATTTTGTCTTTTGTCCAAACAAGTGGCTGTACAAGTGGAACAAAAGCAAGAGGCAGCTGAATCATATGGCAGAAGGCGGTGATGAAAAGAGCGAAATCATTACATGAGAAGTAAAGCCTTACATGAGAAGGAAAGTAAAGAATCAAAGGCGGCACAAGGGACTTAAGGGATGAATATAAATAGGGCAGCACATGAAAGAAAGAAAAGGACGCTACAGAGAGGAAAATTTGTGATTTTGGGTTACTTTGAAGAGCTTTAGGGATAGAGATTGAAGATTCAAGTCTTGGAGCAAGAATTTTCCTTCCTTTTAGGGTTACTTCTTACTCTTAATTTCATGAATTCTATCTCTATTTTAGTGTTGTTTTTGATTATGGATAGCTAAATTATTTTTTAGGGTCTTAGGTGAATCTTGTATGTTGAGAGACCTTGTCATGTTCTAGTTTATTAATTTTAATTTCTATTTCTATTCCAATCAAGTTTATTCTGTTGATTTTATCACATGATTAGGAATGATCAAACATTGCATGTTAATAATCAATTAATTGATCAGCGACCGTACTGCAGTTAATTGGTGGACCTATAGGACAATCGAGACTAGAATTATTGCATAATCAAACCTTAATTTTAGTCTTTCAATCATTCAACCTTTTTACACTTTATGCTTTTCTTGAGTTTTAACTTAAGAAAAAGAATATTAATCACGAATGACCAAACGGATTAATAGTTTTAGTAAAGGGATTGGTGATTTAATAAAAATAGGAATTTAATTAGAACTAGATATAAGGGAATCAAAACTTGCAAGTGAAACCGCGACCCTAGACCTCTCTCTTGATTTACAACTCCGCATTTTTATCCTTCTTCGTCGTTACTTTTTATTTAGTTGTCAAAACCATTTTAATGCTTGTTCGTCTAAATAATAAATAACCTTAATTAGTTTGGTACTTGTTAATTAATCCTTGTGGATACGATAATCTTTTATACTCCTTCTGCCATAGAGTACACTTGTCTCGGCAACGGCGCCAAATGAGATGTTACATTGGCTAAATGGAATAAAGTATAAATCGAGTGTTACATTGGCTAAATGGATTGATTGTTCACCACAATAATCCACATTGGCCTAGTGTCGTCAAACCCACCAAGGATGATACAAATACATTAGGTCATGGCTGATATATTATAGTATTAGATGATACTATGGGTAAAAATGAGTCGAGCTGAGTCGTACTTCATTCACCTCATCTCGACTCATTACAAGTTCGGCTCAAAACTCGACTTAAATTCGTCACAAACTTTTTTTTCAGTTCAAATTCGACTCGATTCAAGTTCATGGGCAACTCAGTTCAGCTCTATAGCTCAAATCAAATTAACCAAGAGAGAAAAAAAACTACAAGATTCGGGTGTGTTTCTTAAACTTCAAATTCAAATATCAATAGAAAAACTTAGGTTTAAATGAGAACAAAAATGGCTCATAAACCTCTTAATTGGTCAAAAAAAAAAATTAAATGAATAATAGCACTATTAATTAACAGATTAATAACACTATAATTCGTTATTAGAAATAGAGTAAGATAAAATTTAGCTAGTTAGTTAGAGTTTGTTGTTAGGTGGTTAATTTATTATTGTCTCACTAGCTATATATATATATCGAGCTGACTCATGTACCAAACAAATCAAAAAATAAATAGCTCATGTTAAACTCATTTGGTTCATGAACCAAGTTCAACAATATTTATCGAATTGAGTCTTGAACTATTTTCAAGTTGGTTCGCTTCATTGTCGGCTCTAGATGATACATATGGATAAGTTACCCATGGCTACTGGATCAAGTAATCGACAATTGGGAGTTGCATTCCAGCTATCGAGTCGCAGACATATCCTCCAACGTAAGACATGTTCTTCTGCATAGATGATTAGCATGGTTGAATGTATCATTCGTCAATGGGTGTCCCGAGAGTTAGTCATGTCAAAAATACTAGGTTGGTAATAAGAAGTATAAGGTACATGTTGTATAGGTATCAATTGAACCTATTGAGGTTCTACTGATGCAATAATCAGCTGACTTTGATTAACAATGCATGCCACACTTTGATTCCATAGCACTCCTTGTGGGGTGTTGGTGAAAGAATTGTTACAAGAATTGGTTCGTCTGACATCCAATTCCTTGACTTGTTGAACCCCATTGTGAACCATTAGTTTAGCAGTGTCAGCAGTTTGCTGAGAGACTTGATACATGATGTCAAATATCTCCATGTCAATATGATGTCTAATGAAAGACCTTGTCATTACTACTGAAGTCTTGGATGTTTCCACCGGTTTTGCCTCAGAAATGGTAGGAGGAGACACATATGTTGACATTCCTACCATTTATGAAGGCTCGTTCAGTCTATGTTGGCCTGGCCTTCTATTTGTTGATGATGAAAATTGATCCATACTGCTAAGACTCTTTCCATACCTCATATGCATATGTCAAACATAGTCTTGACATGGGGGACTGAAATTTTCAATGGTAAAATTCGTATTGTGCCATTGAGTGTGCCAAATTTGCTGATGGTGTAAAATTTTAGCAGAGGTTTGCTTGATGTCCTCGACTGTGATTTTCTTTTTTCAAGCAATTAATGGATAGGAAGAAACTGTGTCCCTCATTCATGGATTCCTTAACTGCTCCAGTAGAGTGTTAAGTACGGTCATATGGGGTTTTTAAGCTAGTAGATTGTGAAATGCATACAAAATATAGATAAAGGTAGAGTGGATAAAAACTACAAATTATGAAAATAACTTTGTGTTTGATTAATGTGTCCCTTTACAATTTACAAACTGAGTATTTATAGACAAAACCTATCTTTACTAGCCAAACGATGTGGACTACAATGTTTGGCTTCTTCTTGGCTAATTTCGCGAGTAGTGTGTGAGTTTCCCTCGTTGAGAGTATCGTGGTGTCCCACGTTCAACTCTTGGCTTCTTCCTTCATAGCATGATCTGTTGATAAGGTCCTTATTTTGCAATTCGCCACAAACGTACTTCCTCTCTCATCACCCTTCACGATTAGTGGCGTTGTATACATGGAGCCTGGGTTTTAAGACTCGTTATACACTCCTACTGAGCTTTGACTCGGTCTGAGATCCTTCAAACCCACCTTCTTAGTTTGTAGTCTTGAGAAAGAAAATCGAGTCTCCCTCGCTCTGTTGTCCTAACTTTCGCCTAACATTTTCTTAACTAGGAAGTTTCCTCACATAACCCTTAATGGCATATCTGCCGATATCGACTAGTAAAATAATTATTTTTAGCTTTAAACACCATCACATGGATGCAATTAATACAAAGTGAAAACATGGGGTCCACCACGAATCACATAAAACACTTTTTCATAGTAAAAAGCGCCTTAGAATTATATATATATGTGTGTGTGTGTGTGTGTGTGTGTGTGTTGTATTTTAATATATTTATTTTTGTATTCAAGGGGAATGTATTTATATTTATATTTATTTTGTTATAATTTATTTTCCCATTTATGATTTTTGTATTAAGTTTACACACTTATAAACACTTTGGGCAAATGTCCAAAGCCAACAAAATAGAGGTTCTGCTTAATTGATGTCTGCAAAAGTTCTAACATATGGGAGGCAACATATTTTTTACCTAAATTAAGATATTTGAACCTGATGGTTTTGGATTTCCAAACTGTTATATTTGGATTTCCAAATTCTATTTTGAAAGGGACTATCTACCGAAGTTGTTACTAGGTTGAGTCACGACCAGGTCGCTCTCTTTAAGATGTTTCGTGGCACTGTCCAAAATTGTGCAAGACAGACTATCAACCACGCTGCCTCCAGGATAAAACAAGCTCAGCTACAATTGTGCGGTTAACTACTGCACTGTAGAAAACCGTTCGAGATTTACACCTCCAATATGGTACTAAGACCACTCTTTAATACTGAAACCACTTTTTAATATGGTACTGTGACCACTCTATTATGGTGCTAGGACCACTCAAATATGGTGTTATCACCATTCTAACTTTTAAGTTCTCCAAAATATCAATATGGTACTACGACCACTCAAATATGGTGATACCACCATTCTAACTTTTTAACTTCTCCAAGAGTAGAAAAATATCGAAAGAATATTTATATACCGTGAAGATTATTCTTAATTCCGACGAGACATTATTATTCCAAAAAGGGACTATGATCTTAAAACTACTCTTTATTCCGAAGGGACTTTGTTCTTAAGACCTTTCTTAATTCCGAAGGGACGTTATGCCGAATAGGGACTAAGATCTTATTAACACTCTTAATTCCTAAGGGAAAGAAAAAGGAGATGAGGAGAAGAATAGTTCGTTAACACAAGCTGGAGAGAGAAAACAGAAAGAGTTCTCGACAACTCAATAGAACTTTTTGGTGTGATTTTTGAATTGAGATGAGTCCTCTATTTATATAGAGATTTTGTAACTGTTTTAGCTAAAATAGCGGCAACAGTTACTCTAATGGATAAGATCAAAAAGAAACTTAACCACTAATCAGTTCAACAACATTTGTGGATAAGATCAAAAAGAAACAAATCCACAAAAGTGGAGGAAACAAACTCATTGGCCACAAAAGTGGAGGAAACAAACTCATTGGATATGAATGAAGGAAAGATATGAAACTCAGTTGAATTCGTATTCTTATCACAACCTACATAAGCTAAAATTATGAGAAGTGATATTCATGAATAAAAATAATTATTATTATTATTTTTATCATTATCATGTATTTAAAATTAAATACCGCAATTTAAACACTACTAACGTGTGTGTTCTATTTTATGTGGGACCCCCACTCTATTTTTTCAATTCACATCATACTAGCTCAAAGTCTTATTACTTGGTGTTTAATCTTCCAATTTCCTTCCAACTTCACACCAATGTTCCAACAGAACATGTAACAATAGGAGATAATTTTGAAACCACTGGGCTCTGGCTCTCCAAATTCAAGATAGCTGAAAATAGGTTTCTGTTTCCAGGGGCAAGAGTAGACTAATGGAAGAACTTAGTAATTTGTTCACTCAAAATGATCAAGAGCAGTGTACTTCCAAATTGCACCCAACTCAATATTCTCTCTCAAGAGCTCATTTTTGACATCCTAAAGTCCCTCAAGAATACAAGGCTACCTTCTAAAGATATTGCCAATTTACCATAAAATTTTCCCTATTCCAAATTTTCAATATGAAGTGAAACAATTAACATTACCATTCAATGAATCTGATTCATTCCAAACCAGAACTTGATTAAGAAAATCTATGTGATCAATCCAAATGATCTTTTTTCACACCTTAATATTCTTATACATAATGATTACCCAAGGTAGCAAGAATCCAAATCCTCCTATACTTCTTAGTCTTCTCAAGGTGAGCTAGATTTCTTACCAAATATAGAGCTTGTTTTGGCATTTTTCATTAGATCACTTAGTGACATGAAAATTTAACAGAAATCAGATTTTCTGCAAAAACAAAATCTCACCAACAATGAATAGTATAAACGAAAATAATTTATAAAGAAAAGGGAAGATAAATAAAAATAGGTTAAAATATATGACCGGTCTCTGCAAATATCTCGCGTTTGGCTTTTGGTCCTTGTATTGCAAAATTTTTTTGTTTTTAAAATAGTCCCTGAGCCCATTGAAGCTGCAAGGTGACACACTGGTACTGACGTGACACACGCTGATTGTGCACACGTGGCATCTGATATGTCAATTTTTATTTTAAAAAAATAAAAAATAGATTTTTAAATTTGGAAAAATGATTTTCAGTATTTAAAAATGTTTTTATTTATTTATGTTAATATCAATTTCCTTTTTTTGGGATAAAATTAAATTGGGATCATCCCTTTGTGTTTACTTTTTTTTGGATTAAATCAAATTTGGATCATTTTCATCTACACATTAATCTTCATCCACAGTTTTTCAGATCTGGTAGACAACTTCCTCCCACATACATTCATCAAAACAATTTGTACATACACACGATCTCAATTCATTTTTCACCCACCGTCACACACAAACACCTAATATCACCAAATCTTCATCAACTCCACCATCACCTACCTCCAACAACGACATTGCATTCTTTCATTAAAACCCAGAATGACTATTTTCGAATCAAAATAAGAAGCACAATTTACATAGTCAAACACCACAATGGCAAACCCAACAACACAACAAGCAAAATAAAAAAAAATAGAAAAATTAAGAAACCATAGAATACCCAGATCTGAAGATGGGGTTTTATTTTGGACAAAGAGAGTTTGTTGTTGTGTATTAAATATGAAGAAATGAACCCCTGTAAAGGGTCGACGACGGCAAGCAAACCCTTTGCTGGGTTGCTGTTCATTTTGAGGGTGGAAGGGTTGTTTGGGTCGTGTGGTCGGCGGTGGAAGGTTGTTTTGGTCGTGTGGTGGACGGCGGAAGGTCGTGAAGGTGGAGAGTGAAGAAGGTGAAACGGTGTGGCTAGGACCGAAGTCATGGCCGGAGATGATGGTGGTGTTAGTTTTTGGGGGTGGTGTTAGAGAAGAAGAGGAGGAAGAATGACGGGAAGACAAGAGGAGAAAGGTGGAAGAATGAACTCAAACCCTAATTTTATCCCCTTTTCTATTTTTCTTTTAATTAATTAAATTAAATAAATCAGAAATTATTTCTTGTCAAAAAAAAATCAGAAATTATTTTCTGTTTTTCATTTTAGTTTAAAAGTTTTATAATAAATTTTAATTGCCACGTACACTATTCATGCACAATCATTAAGTGCCACATAGACAAAATTGTACCAAATCATCTACAAAGTGGACTCAAGGACAATTTTAAAAAACAAAATCTTTTGCAAGGACGGATTTCAAAAAAAAAAATTACAAGGACCAAAAGTCAAATGAGATATAGTTGCAGGGATCAGTCATATATTTTAACCATAAAAATATAAGTGTGTGTGCAGAGAGAGGTAGTGTCAAGTGAGAGGAGTAACTTAGATGAGAGATGAGAGAATATAATATCATCCATCGGATGAAAATACACGGTCAAGATCAAATTCTAGTAAAAATACTCCTCTCACTTGATAATATATATATATATATATATATATATATATATATATATATATATATATATATATATATATATATATATAGGATTTGTTAATATACACCCACTAGTTTTTATGTGGGAGTATTTTAGCAACATGTATCTTTAGGTGTATTTAGCCACTTTTTAGTTATCACTTGCTAAAATACTCCTTCTAAAAAATAAGTGGGTGTATTCTAGCAAATGCTTATAGGAGTTGCTAACATACACCCACTTATTTTATAGAAGGTGTGTTATAGCAACATACACCTCAAGGTGTATTTATCAACTTTTTAGTTATAACTTGCTAAAATACTCCGACATAAAAACTAGTGGGTGTATATTAGCGCGCGCACACATATATATATATATATATATATTACAACTGAATTTTAGATAAGTTCACATAAAATAGATACAATACATGATAAAACAAACATTATACAATACACCTGATAAAATATGTATACCACAAAACACAATAGATAAATGAACATGCAGACACACTACCAACATGAAATTTTGTTTGTAATCAGAAATTCCACAAGCTATCATTGACCACATGTCCAGTAGAAGTTGGTGACAATTCTTGATTCCCATACCACCTTTGAAACATGCCATTTCCATATACCACAGATGAGATATCAGCATCAAAGTCTCTTCCAAAAGAAAACTCTTGGTTTAGGCTTTGTTTTGATGTTGTTCCAAAATTCTCATTCTCCAACTGCATCCTCAACAGTGATTGTTCTTGAGAGAAGAAAAAGTTTGATGAATTTCCGACAATTGAGGTTTGGTTCAAATCAGCAATTATTACTTCAGCTAAAGGATAAACATCCATTTGTTTTGAAGAGGATGAAATGTTCAAGATACTAGTTTCATTGTTATGAACAATGTTGTCATCTTGTGTTTTTTGTTTCTTTGTTTGATTTGGATTGGAGAATGAATTGAACATATGAGAGAAATCAGAAAGAGTGATTTGGTTTTCACTATTGTATGGAGAAGAATCCAATAATGGAGGCAATAGAGAATCATTAGTATTTGATGGTCCTTCTCTAGAGGAGTTAAACCTTCCATGTTTTGAACCATCCCTTTTCTTTCCACAATTATCTTTCTCAAAGACTCTACTGAGAACCCATTCACTCTAAAAAAAAAGGTTAACACATTAATATTAGATGAAAAAAACATTAGTTTAAACAAAACAATCTTTTATTTAGTTTTTATTCATTTATTACAGTTTTTTTTAAAATACTATTTGAAAGAATATTAAATATGCTTCAAACAAAAAGTTGTTTCCAGTAGTTTCTCTAAAAGTTATATTTTTTAATTGATTTTTTTATAAAAGTTATTTTTATGATGGTAATCAAACATAAAATAGTTTACTTTATTTAGAAAAAGGAAATTAATCTCTTAATTATATATATCAAAATCACTATTTTAATTATTTATTACAAATAAATCCTCGGTGAATGTTTGGATTGACGATAAGTTTGACAATAATGACACAGTAATTTTGTTAAAATTCAAAAGTAAAATTTTTGTCAAAATTACGGTAACACAAGGTAATTCTATCAAACACATGGTCAATGTGAACATACACTAACGAATTTTCACATGTAGTAAGAGTAGAAATCATAGACAAAAACAAAGCAATAAAAATATATAGCAATATTACCATTCCATGCGTGAATAGGTCGTGTTCAGAGAGTGTGTTACCCTCCAATCGGTATTCATGCATGACCCAATTGGTTTTTTCACCTCTCGGAGCTCTTCCTATGTAGAAAACCAGTGTTTTTTTCATCCCAATTAATGCATTTCCCTTGAAAATCTCTTTGTCTTTGCCTGTTGCTTTCCAATAGCCAGCATTAGTGGCTCTATTGGTCCTTTGACCAGTTGGGTATTTTCTCTCCCTCACACAGAAAAAATACCATTCTACTTCTCCCATTTTAGCCATCTTCTGAGTAAACCAAAAAATAAGAAAGCATAATTAAGTTAAGAAACGCTGAAAGACATACATACATTAGACATGACACTGACATACCCACACTCATAATAACTTTAAAAAAATAAAATAATTAAATTTAACCACATCTATTAGTGTCGTGTTGGTACGGATACCTTACACATTGTGATGTGTCGGTGGTGCATAGTAATTAAGAGAAAATATATAACCATTAAAGTAAGATAACGACAATATCTCTAAGGCGTAATTAAACAACTCACTTTTCTCCTTGTCAAACCCTAGTCGTCACCACTTTTCTTCTTTTTCTTCCAGATCTACCAATGAAGGATGTTTTAGGGTTAATTTTATCCCAAAATCACCATTTTTTTCTTTTTTTAGTTAAATAAGTGATTTCCACATAAATTAAGTCTTATTTGGTAGGTTTTTATGATTTCACTGTCTTAGTACGACATTGTTTGTTATGATTTCTCGTTGTTGTATAGTGTTTTTTTTATTTTTCATCTTAATGCAGTGTTTATTTGATTCAGGTTGAAAGATTATCTTTGATCCAGTCCAGATCTAATCAATGACTTTGGCACCATCAATGTTACAGCTCTGTAGGCATCAATATTTTTGACACTTTAATATAGTCATATTTGTAGACCAGTGTATTTGGCTGTTTTTCGCAAATTCATCCCTTTGGTTTTTAGTGACTTTAAATGTATGTGTTATCAATGTACTCTATCAACATCGTTTATTTTTTTAAAAAAAAAAACTCCAAGGCGTAGTTTTTCAAATCCGGTCTACTAATAAAATATAATAACAACTAATATTTACTTATAAAAAACATTAAATTCACCTGGCAAATCCCATGGTTCACACTTATTCATATCAACTTCTGCAATAGCTATAGCACAGAAGCTATTGTCATCAACCATCTTGACAAGGTAATGATTTATAAGCTCTTCATCGGTCGGATAGAATCGAAAACCAACCGGAAAATGACCTTTTCATTTTCCATTTTTTGATTGAAAACATTCTCATTTGATCCCATCCTGCACTAAAATCCTCTGTTTCATCAAAGAAGCAAGTTAAAAACTAAATAAAAACAAAAACAAGCATAAAAAATTATCTCTGGAAGTCTTGATAAAATGAATGACCGATACCAACCTATTAAAGTTTGAAAAATGGAGTGAGGTGTGATGAGAAAGAAAAAAAAAACTTTGGTTGAATGATGTAACTAAAAAGCAAAAAAAGAGCAGAGAGTGAATGATGTGAGAGACGGTTTGTTTTGATGAACTTGATAAAGATGTTGAGTTGTAAGACGACAAAACTCCTTAAATGGTGAACTTTTAGGTATGCAAAATGTGGCTCAGAATGAAATTTGGGGAGGGTTCAATCTTTTATACTTTTAGAAGTGTTTATGTTGTAAGTGCATGATTTAGTATGTCAAAAGTTGAAAGATGAAAATTGTGAAATGCTGATAATGAAAAAAAAGTTGAATGATGAGTTAAATAAGTTTTTCGGCCTGCGAAATTTTCAAATTTTGTCTTCAAATGAATCACTCTTTTTAGTCCTTACAAAATTATTCTTCAAACATTTTTAATTTTGTTGTTAAGTCAACATATATTTTTGAATGACTTTTTGCAAGCATGTTTAGAAGATTAATAAGATCATCCATGAAAAATCAGATCAAAATTTAAATTCTAGATCTAAGTTTTTATCACTTTTAAATGAATTGTTTGAGTTAAAATATTTATATTTGATTCATCGCAAGTTAAAAAGTTCTAAATTATATGGGGAGAAACATTTTATAATGGTCTAAACATGTTTGCCAAAAATCATTTAAAAATATGTGTTAACTTCAGAAGGACTAAAACTATTTACAGAGGCTATATGGGTGGAATTTGTGCTTTTTCTTTTAGAGAGGCTAATTTCATACCTCGCCAAATTACATAGGTTTTTTGAGGTATTAACCCATTCATATATGATGTAAGATAAACATTTAGGTGTGCTTTAAACTTTCCTAAAGATACAATACGGATCCGGATTGTCTGCCTTTAAGGCGGAAAAGACTATTAAAATGTTTGGTCAAGGATACTTGAAAGCACAAATAATAAAATATCTAATTTCGATGCTGATAAGTCATAATTTATAGTTCTTTTAGGGTTTCTTTTCATGCAAGTTTAGTCGTTTTTCCTTATTTTCTTGAGTTATTTTATTTCAGTACCTTTTTTTTTCTTTTCTAGGCAATAATAATGATGAGCAAGCACTTTAGAGAAAAATCACATAAAGTCGGGCAAGAAAAGTCAAGTTTCGAGGCAAAAGTGAGATGGCACGGTCGTGCCATCAAATACACTGATCGTGCGCTGATTCTGGGCAGACCGTGCCATTCCAGGCAGTAGGATTACGCACGGTCGTGCGCCTGTTGTGTTCTTCAGTTTTGTACGTTTTGGAACTTGGCACGACCGTGCGCCCATATGGCACGGTCGTGCGCGTTATGCAGTCAGAAATAATGATTGAAAACTCTTGGTTTTTGCCAATTATTGCTGTGTAATTCGTGGTTAATGCTTTGTCTAAGGCTTTAGGCTATAAATATGGCTCTAATCAGACTTGTTTCTCATCTTGGAATGAGTGTAAAGTTACTATAGTGAGATTGTAACTCAAGCTTGTTCTAAGCTCAACCATTTATAAATTTTCTGCACTTTTACAATTCTTTGCACTTTACTTTATTGTTCTTTACATTTCTACAATTTACTTTTCTGCAAATTTACAATTCTCGTCATTTATATTCTTGTTTTTACAATTCATGCAATTTATATTTTGTCAAATGTCTACAATGAACTCTTGTGAGTAGACTAGTCTAGTCTTGGGATTGTTGGAAAAGTCTAATGACTAGATCCTAATCAAACCAAGCCTAGACTATATTTTATATAAAAACCATTCTCCTATCTAATCTCATCGTTTTCTAAACTCAATAGCAAGTATTGAACGAAGTACCGAACGGAGAAGTTCAATAACTATTATTTCATCATTTCAAATATCAAGTGAAGTATCGAACGAAGAAGCTTGATATTGGAACAAATGAGATTAGACAAGGTGTCACAAAGCTTGATGGCAAAAAGACCAAATGAATAGCTTTGTGAAACCTTGAGGCCATAAGATTCGTACTTAATGGGTCTCACATAGCAATCAACCATGAGAATAGGCGTGGTTGCTATTGAGATACATTCATGTAGCTCGAAAGAGACCATGAATTACCTTAGAGAGTCTTGCTTTTGGAAAATGGATTCAATATAGAATAGAGACAAAGCTTGAACGATTATTTTCTGTCATTAGATATACCAATAAATCCCAAGACGCCTTTTATTTTATTGAATCAAAACCAAATATTTTCTAAACTTAAAATTCTAACTTGTTCAGCTAACATACTCTGAAAATATAATCAGTAATTACTAAACTCCCTGTGGATCGATATTTTTATCACGCGATATTAACCGTACACTTGCGGTAACGTATCAGATGCACTTTTATAGAAACGAGATTTATCATGTTTCGGTTTGAACTGACGTTTTGAATAGCTGGAACCGTAAAGTAACCAATTTATTAAATTGGGAGCCCACATTTTTATTGAAATTATTAAAAGCCGAGAAAAGTGACCGTTTATCCGGTTTCTCCTGTTCTCCTGTGCTTTTTTAGTTAAAAATAAAGATCAAAACAGTGTTGTTTCGAGCCTCATATTTTTTTCCCATTTTTTTAAAATGATCCAAAACGACATGGTTTTGGCTTCAGTCAAACTCAAATCCTTATTATTACTTCTTTCCCTTCGTGATACAACCCTTCTTCCTTCCTTCTTTTCTTTGCGGTAAAAATAAAATAAAAATGCTTTTGCAGATGCTACCAAAACCCTTTGTTCCTCCTTCCGTACGCCACAGCTCCATCACCCTTCACATTTCTTCTTCTTCTTCTTCAAGGATGTCTACTGGTCCTTTGATTCCTTAATTGAGTTTTTATTTCTTTCTATTTATAATTTTATGATTTGTTTCTGTTTTTGTTTTCTATTTTGTGTTTGTTGTTTTCTCATATTTTTTTTTCTGTTTGTTCTCGGTAGTTCTTGATTTTTTTTTCTTTCCAAATATCAATGTAGAAGTCATGTTTCTTTTTTTTACATATTTATACTTTTTTGATTTTTTCTTGATATTTTGTTCTCACTGACCTTAACTGCAGATATAGAGTATGGTATTTTGTAGATACCATTTTGTATTTATTTTTGCCTATAATATGGAGGTGTACTCAGTTAAGACTCATAAGAATTCGATCCAGCACAAATTGACCACACACCACTATTTTTTCAGTGTCATTATTGTCCTATTTGATTATGAAGAAATAGACCTAAATGACTGATGATATTTCCCCTAAAAAAAGACTATGACGATATTTAATTTCAGTGTTCTTAATGAATGTTATATTTTGTAAAAAAAAAATGTTATATTAAGAGTTTAATGGTGATGGGTCGACATTTTAAAACAATTTTGCACATACTACCAATAAAAACATTTAAAATTGCCACATCAATTGATGTTATTAATTAAACTTAATTTTTATGTAATTTGATTTGGATTCAAATTTTATGTATGCTGTTCTAATGTTTGAAGTTTATTTATTATACAATTTTTTTTTTAAAAAAATGGTTTCTTTTACTCAATTTTTTTTATTGGTTACCACCATTTCAAACCTACTAAATATCAGAACTTGTGGCACTATGCAAAACTTAAACAAGAAGATGAAAAAAAACATAATAAAAATGAGTGCATATAAATTATAAAGCGTGTGAAAACACATTAAATTTTAGGTTTGATTTGCCACCACCGGTCTATACCAACCAAATGCAAAAGGATCTAGTGAAGAATCCCCTTTAGGATAATGTGGAATCTTTGATGGGACTTGTACATTTACACCAAACGTATCAATCGGTGGTAGTTTACAAAATAAAGTTCAAAGAAATAATGATTTAGTATTATTTTTCGACAGAATTTAGACTCACAAGAATGTGATTTTGTCTCTTTTTTTGCCTCCAAGGTATATATTCGGTAGAAAATGCAATGAAAATTACATCATCAAATTGGAAAGATAAATTTTGCAAGTCAATCTCTCATGTCAGTACTGAATGTGCACCGGATAAATAAATCACACAAGATTTGCAAACCACACATGTATAATTAAACATCAGAAAAATGATGAGTAATGATGGAACAATTATGAAGGAAAAAGAAAACCACACATACAAACACTTGCTTGAAAGATCAAAACACCCTCTTCTTTCAAAACAGAACAAAGGCAATTAGAAGGCACCAACATTCAAGATTCTGGAACGGAGGTTGCTGCACGTTTGATTGATGCAGACTTGATAAGATGATTGTAGCTCCCTTTCTCCTTAAAAAGCTGAGAGAAATGGTGCTTGCAATACAAAATGCCCTCAAGGGCTGCATAATTTGATGGAGTTATAGGACAACCGCCGTGTGAACACTTGAAACATGATTTGTGATAGGCCTGGCTTTCGACTGTTACCTACATTCAGAATAAGATATATATTAAAACACAGCGACAAGAAAACCAAGACATTCTAGTTCAGGGTAACCGTGCAGCAGATTATTGATAAATGGACGCAGCAGATTCTACATTTTGGCTATATGTTACATTTTCTCATTTCAGGTGATCTAGCATCTTATAGGAGTGGAGACTGGATAAGTGATAACTAGTTTAGGACTCTTGATTAGAATAAATTATTGATGAACCATTTGTTAACTTGAACCAAACAAATGTTTTCCTAGAGAACTTATCCCCAGTTCAAATTTGGCTGGAGAGATAAAGTCTATTCTCCCTTCCCAGTGATCAAAAACTAGATTTAACTGACACAGATACAACATACAAAAATAAAAGACAATGTTAGTTGATATTACGACAAACACTAGTTGTGAACATTAATTTCCTAATCAATGTGCACTTCAGGCCCTGTAGTTGGAGATATCAACATACATACTTCAGCTCCAGTTTAAACCAACCCAGCAAAGATTTCATTTTGGGGTGTTTGGTTTTATGATTTTGTGGGTTGGGGAAGAAGTTTCAGAACTATTCATAAATCACGAGCAAAAGCAACTTCTAATTTCATGTTTTTTAAGGACCGTGAACTGAATCATAATATAGGTTTTATCATCCTTGGCTCAGAAATAACACAAATTTCTTCTCTACATATATCTCCCAATAAGATAATGAAGTCATATCAAAGTCTACTAGTGGTCTAAATATTGAAAACGAAGTTCAGACTTCTATAATTTTGATAGCATAGCAATGACAGTGTAAGAGGGAGAAAATCATATAGCCTAACTTCACAAACCAATGAACACCCCCAAAAGCAAAAGGTCACGCCAAACAATATGTTTCATGCTTGCAATGGGGCAAAGTTGTACTTCATAAGGGCCTTCTTTGTGCTCGCAATTTTAAGAAAGGCATATTGATGTTAAATGTTTTGGTTACACACATACCATACAGCCAGAGAAGGAGGATACTCTAATCTGCCTCATGTGCAGGGGAGTAATAACCAAAGATACTTATTCTTATGGTATGATCTCTCATATATCACATCTGTAACAAAGATATATCCGACCAAATATTATTAACTAATTTATTTCCAAGATTTTTAAATCTTACCTTCTCCAATGGATAAGCAGTTTTGCCACATGTAGCACACTTTTCTTGTGTCCCAGAGAACATGCCCGCAGCTTTGCTAGGGGTCCTTGTCTGGAATAAACAGAAGATACCATTAGTTATTCAGTAATACCAAATGCCAAGGACCGGATTAAGAAAAACAATAAAAATGCAAAATCAAGCAAATTTACCAGAACAGGAGTTGTACTGTCAGCTACCTTTGCAGCTGTTCAAAATAAAATTATTGCCAGTTAAAGAGGCATCTGATTGAAAAAATTTAACAAAATTAGCTTTGTTATACTTGAAGAAAAAGAAGACATACGTGATTGGAAGTTCTTGTTCTTGCTAAAGTTGCCATGCTCCTTGAAGAGCTGCTCAAAATGAGGCTTACAGTAAAGAACACCTTCCATCGATGAATAGTTGCTAAGCTGAAACATAAAGATAATCAACAATAATCCTTGTGAAAAATTCAAACTTTAAACTCGGACATAAAAATGTTAACTAAGACCCTGTTTGAAACTTAACTAAGCGATTAATGCAAAGACACTTAGTATAAGTGCTTATACATAAGCTATTTTTATAACAAAAGATAAAATAAAAATAAGCAGTTTTCATATACACTATGAATTTAATTCATATGCATTGATAGTGTAAAGATATTTTACACTGTCAGTAATTGTGATTATCAAATTATTATGATAGTTTGACTTTTATCTTAATCACCATAAAGTCACACACATGATTGTTGTCATGGAGTCACGGTATTACAGTGCGATTGGTTGTCATGGAGTCACGGTATTACAGTGCGATTGGTTGTCATGGAGTCACAGTATTACAGTGCATGAAATCTAAACTCATAAATTATAAGCTGTTTTGAAAAGCTAACCTTGAAAGATTGAGGATAGGCTTATTCGAGCTTATCTGTTGGCATAAGTTTTGTCAGACTGTTTGGGAGAACTTATGAAAACAGCTTATGACAATTTAAGCTTATGCAAGCTTATACATAAGTGATTATGGATTAACCTTTTTCAACTCATTTTCATAAATTCTCCAATATAAACAACTTATAGCATATACAAAAACAATTTAAGCTTATGCAAGCTTATAAATAAGTGCTTATCGTGATAATCACTTGTGCTATAATCTACAAATATGCTGTTTATCCATACAGGCCCTCACTTGTACATATCAGTAGATAAGCTAAAATAAGTCGATCCAACACATCCTAAAAAGGCTTTCAACAATTTAAATAGGAACCGATCTATCTATGTCATTAAAGTAATATTCTATACCCATAAAATTTCTATTTCATGTATCTAAAATATACTTTATACTTTATTATTTATTCGACAACTTATATCAAATAAAGTTGTTATCCGAATTTTATTTTGATGGTCAAGGCAGCGTCAAACATAAGCAAGGATCTAATCAAAATTTAACAGATAAACACAAACCCAATATTATGAACACAGAAAATTACCAATGTACTACAGAATAAACAATGCAGCAAGTAAAAAAATGAAGAAAAAAAAGAACCTTTAAAGTTCCTTTGCAGTGAGAGCATCTGAAACAAGCTTTATGGTAAGAAGTTCCATCAGCAGAAAGCTGATCAACGGGGTAAACCGTTTTCTCACAAGCCTTACATTTTTGTTGGGTACCAATAAAAGACATCGTTGCAGCTTCTTAGATCTGAATTCACCACTGAATTTCAAAATGCACAAGGTGGTAGATCAGCTTCAGAAGTTAATTTTCTTGAGCTGAAAAAAGTTAGGAGAAGATAGTTTCAGTTTCAGAAAATGGTAAAAAAAAAAAAAAGGATTAAAATTTGAAAGCTTAGGAATGGATTTTAGGGGGAAATGAAATGAATTAATGGTATAAAGTTGAAAAAGTGAAATGGGTATTAGAGTATATGAATTGGAATTATTACCTTGTTAATTGGAAGTGATAAATGGTGGATCGGTGAAGATAGAGGGAACTTCACACAAAGTTCAAGAGTCTCCGGTTAAGACTAAGGAGGATGAATGTATTTGGATATGTAATATAAATGGTGATAACAAGTCATGTCATGGTCACCATTATGTAAATACGTTATTAAATAAGGAAAGTGGAGAGATTTCCATTTCCAATACTAAAAAAATTAAACTGCATTTTTTAACAAACATATGCTTTTTTTGCTAAAAAAATAGATGGAACTTTTTTTTGACTCAATAAACAAATGATTATTCAAAAAATAAACAAATGCTAAAATACAAACTAATGGAACAAGGAATGCAAATATCTTTGCTGGATCCAATAATGTTTTATTTCTTTTATTCACAAAAAATATGTTGTATTTCTTTTTTGTTTGATAGAATTCACTAATACTTATTTTGATGTTACAATGGTATGGTCCACGACCAACAACTCAATCATGAGCAAAAAATGGCAAGAGGAAGATGCTACTATACCCCTTTGTTTGCTACCCACACCTACTTCTTTTCCCTCTCTCCTCTTCTCTCTCAAGTAGAAACCCTTCTCTAGGGATGACAATTGGACTCAAGCCCGATGGCACCCGCAAAAAATATCCGTAATGGGTAGAGTAAAACCCCACATTCATGGATCCGGACTTGGGTCAGGGTAATTACTCTCAAATTTAAATGGGTATGAGCGTGGATAAGGGTACTATATTGTCCAGCCCTGCAACCCACATATACATATTTATATAATATGATAAATAACTTATTTATTTTTGGTGTATAATTAATTAATTAATTTAGTTATTTAAGCTTACACCTAAACCTAAAAACTACTTAATACATTAACAGCTCCCTCCTACTGATGTACAACTTTTGAGGGATATTTTGAATGTTTTTATTTGGCTAAATACTACGATTCGTACTATTTTATGAGTTGATTTGAAAACTTTTGAACCATAGTTTTATTTCTTATTTCAATTGCGATGTTTTTATTGTCTTTTTTATTGTTAAAGTGCGGGTAATGGCTGCGGGTATGTGTACTTAGGTGCCTATAAGGTATGGGGAAGGACACTAAAGTTGTTGTCCACAAGGGTACGGGTATTTCTTACAAACGCATGTATGGAGAAGGGCACTTTGGTACCCTATCTATATGGTACCTATTGTCATCCCTACCCATCTCCCCTGGAAATAAAATAGACTGGGTTAGCGAAAGTAGGAATATCTCTTTGGATAGTCTCAAAATATAAAATGTAATATAATAATAATAGTAACAAAAGAGTAAATTGCATATTTGGTCCCTTAAATAATTTATGAGTTTCATTTGATCTCTTAATTAATAAAAGTTTCTTTTTAGTCCCTTAAATATGCTTTTGTTAGTCAAAATGGTCCATTGCTGTTAACTTTAATCTCAAGCGTATAAGATGGACCAATATTATAGAGGATCCGGCATAGACCTCATTAATATTTTTGATTTTTACCTTTTGATCTATTTTAAAAAAAAAATGTTGGATCATAAGGGTCCGTTTGAAGCTCATGATAGGAAGACGGGATATGATAAAACATCATATCCTAGTTCAATTTGTTGTTTGGTGCGTCAATAGGAAATAATAACTTAAACACATTTCTAATCCTATCATACTCACATTTTGTTATTTTAATCCTTAGTTTTTGGTGGGTTAGAATTATTCTATCATGATTAGCACTAAAATACTTATTTTGCCCTCTCAATTCATCGTTCATGTTCTCTATGATCTTCATCCATCTACTTCTACCTCTTTCTCCATAACTCTTCAATTTCATCTCTTCTATTTGTTACGGATCTGACCCTAATTCCACCCTACAATCACTTTTTCCTAGATCAGCTTAATTATTTGTTTATTTATTTCTTGATTGTCTATTTTGTATTCAAGTCAAATTTGAAAAGAGATGAAACAGAGAGTTTTGGAATTTCTTATTATTTTCAACACAGACAACAATTAGTTTGGTTAAGATCTTAGATTGTAATTGTAAATTTTTTATAGGTTGATATTGGTGTATGGATTTTTTTTACAGGCTGAAGTTACACAAAGAGATTTTGATAGAACTTTGTAATTGAAGAAGGAAGAAGACAGTAAACAATTTTTTTAATTGAATAAGTCATGATTTTTTTTTAATTAAACA
Organism: Medicago ruthenica; assembly: GCA_018208015.1. Lineage (NCBI taxonomy): Eukaryota > Viridiplantae > Streptophyta > Magnoliopsida > Fabales > Fabaceae > Medicago > Medicago ruthenica. The sequence goes on along the minus strand of CM031373.1, from coordinate 44,520,525 downwards.
TTAAAAATGAAGATTATGACACCCCTAAAAAAAGAAGAAAACGATTGACAATAATAGTCTTGTATCTAATTAATAATAGCTTAATTATATTTAATTATAATTAATTACAAGGTTAATTATGTCATTTAATTGTGATATATATGATATTATGTTTGTTATCATGTGTCCAACAAACATGTGATAGGATAAATGTTTATCATATTCATATTTTTTTTTATCCTTATCCAGTTTCATATTATATCATATATCTATCATATCATGTACACTAAACGGACCGTAAAGATATATCTTACGCGAACTATCAACAATTAATTATTTTTTCCTTTCTTCATCTTTTCCATTCATCTTCTTTATCGCCATCAACAACATCCTCATAATCTTCATCAGTCATACACGAAAAAAAAAAAAAAAAAAAGACGAGAAAAAAATTCAGAAAATTCAAATCATCTAAAAATCCATTACTCAATTTTCCATCATTACATCAGCTTCTTCCTTCCTCTTTATTTCCATTCTTAAACCATACCAAACTTGTGCTTTCATTCTTCGGCATCCGTTCTCGCTGGAAACCGCCGGATCTGGTCCTGCTTCTTCTTTTCAGTTATTCTCCTTCGCTTTCTCTTCCACCGGTGGCGGCTCAAACCGCCGGCGAACGAGATTCATTCGCTTGCATCATCGACGCCGTTAACTCTTCCTTCAACCGTGACGATCCGAATCCGTTTATTCACCTCTCAAATACTTCTCCATTCTTGACCTGTTAGTTCCATTTTTCAACTCTCCAATTTTCAATTTCAATTTCCTCTCTCTCTTCACAAGTTGCTGATATTCATTTTCTTTATCGTGTTTTGTTTCAATTGATTTGTTTTTATTTTCTTCTCATTTTTAATTAATTTAGGTAGTAGAGATTTTTTAGCAGTAATTGTTATAAGATAACACCATTCACACGAAAAAAATTGTTGTGATTGAATTCGTTACTGAAGGATGAGTTGTTTGTGAAGTATTGAAGATTGAAGATGGAGGTTACTGGAACACTATTGTGTAATGGATGTTTAGATGATTTGGATTTTCTTAATTTTTTGTTTTTTTTCTGGGTATGTCTGATGAATATTACGAGGATGATGTTAATGATGATGATGAAAAAGAGTAACGAAGAAGATGAAGAAAGGGAATAATAATTAATTGTTGGTAGTTTATAGGAAGATACAATGGACCTTCATGATTTAATGGTTTTTTTTTTAAAATAGATCAAAGAGTTAAAATTAAACGTATTAATGAGGTCTACGGTGGACTCTCTATAATGTTGGTCCACCTTAGATATTTGAGGTTAAAGTTAACAGCAAGCGACCAATTTGACTAACAAAAACATATTTAAAGGACCAAAATGAATCTTTTATTAATTAAGGAATCAAAATAAAAGTCAAAAATTAATTAAGGGACCATATATATAATTTAGCCTAACAAAAATTGTAGCAAAAAACAAATATAAAAAAATGTTGTTCATATTTATCCAAGTAAGTCGACTTGATAGACCTAAGAACTTTTTTCATGCCTCTAATTTTACATTTTTAGTTTAATAAACTTCTAAAAACCCAAACACAAGAAAATCACAACTTAGCTTAGACTTGAAATATGCCAGATCGTTGGTCCTTGTTAGAAGATCCAGTTCATTATTTCCATTACCCCACTTTTAACATTGCATTTGCATAAGGATAAAGATGTGGCTTTTGTCTCTAGATGAAATGGTGTTGGTAAACACCATTGAAACTCACACACACCGTAAAGTCTCCGGTTCGAACTTGGATGAAGGCGTTCAACCTAACAATTTTGGCATTACCAGTTGAGTTAGGTTTTATGGACTGTTATGGCTTATTTTTAACCGGGATTAAAACTTATTTTATTTTTTTTAGAGATTAAATTAAATTGGATTTTTCTCATGAATTATAACGAGTCTTCATTTTCCGCTAAAAAAAATAGTCTTCATTTAAGAAAATATCAAGGTAATCAAAACTGGATCAAACAATAAACCAGTATAGACATGTGTTTAAGGTTTAGAGGTTCAACCGGGGTTGAGCCAGGTCGAACCAGATATATAAAATATTTTATTTAATAATTTATTATAATATAGTAAGCAAGTTATAATTTTTTTTAATAAAAATAACATGTCTATTTGTCTACTTGGCTCGTTAGAGATTTTTTTAAAAAAAAACTAATGACCATTTTTCAATTTAAATCCAATGAAAACCTTTCCTTTTTATATTTTATTTATGTCTTATAGAATCAATGAGTAATGGCTCCATAAAAAATCCAGTATGGGATTCTCTTTATAAGCCCAACTTGTCATGAAACCCTAAAATTATTTCACAACACTAGTAGCATTTGCCAGCAGCCGCATTTTACTGTCATCTCTTTTGAAATATGCTTCTTTCCCTCCCATCTTCTTCTTCTTATTTTTTTTCTTCTCTTTCATCTATAATGGCTGTTGATATCTCTTCTTTTTATCTTGAGGCGGCTTCTATCATACATGAGTTGAAGAAGTCGCCTACAGTACATTAACACATTTTTTGACAAAAAAATATGATGACTCATTTTGATTGGTTCATCTAGTAATAATAGTCATCAGATGAGTGAATATCCACATATATTATGATACACTATCAACACATTACACATATCTCCTTTTTCTCTCCCTCCAAGTTTCTCTCTGATTATAGCTTTTTGCCAAAACAACAAACCTCTTTTTCATCATCTGCCAACGTTATCAATTGAATAAAATTAAACATCGTTGTGTTTGGAAATTTCATAAGATGGGTTTATCCATATTAATTTTAGAGTTATATTCAATTGAATTTTTTTTAATTTATTTTTTTCTTATTTTGACTCTGGAAATTTCTTTAAACATTTCAATTGAATTTTTAAATCCATTCTACTCTTGAAGGAACTATTTTCATATAATTGGTTTCCTGGCATGAACTCCCGGTGTACAAAATAGCAACCCTTCCATGTTCTCTTCATCCTGTAATAGTGAAAGAGTTATGATTTTTTGCTAGAAATGAAAAAACCAGAGAATTTCTGGAAAAAATAATGCAGTAATTGATGTATGAAATGGTTATGTTAAGAACAATGCTTGGAAAACGTTTTGGGGTGGCGACGAAGAGAACAAAGGATCTGAGAGAAGAATTTTTTAGAGACACTAACATGGTTAAATTTAAAAACCCCACACATGAATCCTCACAACCAAATTCTTGCAAAGAAACAACCTTTGATTGATTTAAGGAAACCCCCATCTGTTTTTCCCTTGAATTTTGAAAGAAGGCTATTGTGATGGTGATTCTGATTGTGTTGATGGGGTTTAGAGGGACTATTAGCATGTTGCTGGAAGAAGAAGAAGAAGCAAGGTTTGGTTGGGGTTCTATGTCTCTCTTTTAGAGAGAGAAATTAGAGAGAGAGTAGACATTGTAATGGTGAAGAAAAAAGACAAAGTAGACAGAGAACCTAGAAGGTGAACAAAATGGAAACAAATAATACGGTGTAGGATATCCATGATAATTTACTATAGGCCTTTATGATCTAATAAAAAAATCACTTGCGCACCGTGCGAGACATGAAAGGCTTGCGTACAGTAGAAGCTGCCTTATCTTGATCTATTTCTTTCTTCTTCATCTATGTTTTTTAGTCCAAAACTATTTCTTCTTTTATTGAGATTCAGATCCGCATGTTTTAAAAGAGCAAAAAACACATCCTCCCATTTTTCTCTTCAGACGGGGTGACCGGTTTTTCCAATTTTATACCGGTTTAACGGTTTTCACTGTTTTTTTTACGGGTCGGTTTTCATGTTCTTCCAGACCGGATTGGTGTCCGGTTCCCGATAAAACCGGTCGAACCGGCTGGTCCGGTTTTAATTACCTTGCAAAATATAGTATATCGCACGAATAAATTTTACAGCAAATATATATATATAAAAATAAAAAATGCAGTGAGATGAAATCGGGTAATTGAAGTAGAAACATCATTAGGAGGAAGATGATCGGAGTCGGAAAGGTAAAACATTACGGTAACGTCCTCGATAAACCCCTTAACAAGGGCAAGACTGAGGTATCTTCCTCCTCCCTCAATTCCGTTACTTCTTCTCACAGATCAGATCTCGCTCTTCCATGCTATTCTGCGCCTAATTATATTTCGTTTGAGTGGTCCAGGTTAGTTTGAGTGCATTTGCGTTCTTATTCTCCGAGCTTGTTCAGTACAATCAAACTCAAGTCGACAATATCGGCGAACTCGAACGAAGGTGAATCGAATTGGCTTGATAATACCATGCAATGCATTTTTCCAATTAGTTTGATATTTAACATTGCAATTCTTCAGATTGGAGAATGCTGGATATGCTGTTGGGGCTCGTGTTCTTGAACTTCTTTGCCACAGAGATAAGGTATCCTATCCTATGCTATGCTATGCTATGCTTGCTATCTATCTCATATCTTTCAAAACTTTACTTTATTTATCATAATTCACTATTCAAACTTTAGATTAAAAAGATTGTTATGCCATTATTTCAGTGTATTCTTAATCTAACAAGATCGAAATCGCACACTAATTCTAAGATTTTAACCTACGAAAATAACTGAATGCCCCAAATAATTAACTTGTTTTCAAATTAGAGGCTCTCGAAATATTCCTTCTCTGCCCTTAATTATATCTTAAAACGATTATGAGACCGTCCATTATCAACAAGTGTATCCACAAATGAAATAGGAAAGTGTAATACTTGGGTTCAACTCACCATCCCATAAAATTTATGGGCATGGGGGGCAGTTTCCTTACCGTTTCTATGCATTATATTCAATTTGATTATAATTATTTGGCATCGACAATTTGTTACTAACAAAATTAACTTCTGTACCATTTAATATCTTTTTGCCACCAGCAAATTTGTCCACCCTTTTGGTTTATGAGAGGATCCATGCACATGCGCCGGGTCTGTTAGTTGATCGTCTGTATAGGGGATATAAGGTTGGATTGGTGGTTGGGGTGGGGGAGTTTAGGAGTGGAGTAATAAGTAGGTCGAGGGTTCAATCCCCACACTCAACTAAATACTAACATTTAGTTGATCGTCTGTATATATTGGAAACTGACACTTAAATAATGATGAAAATTTGACCATTAGGCTAGAATACCTATGCTTTTTTGCATGAGGTTACCGTGATTGATGTAGCAGTATTATTCTGAAACTGCAGGGAAACAGAAGGGAGACAAGATTGTTGGGTATTCTTTCTTTTGTACACAGTACAGTGTGGAAAGTACTCTTTGGAAAGGTTAGCTCCTTTATCAGAATTTGCTTTTATACCCGTAATTTATCATTATTTGGACAGGAAAGTATATGTATGTGTTACTGTTACACAATGGCATGAAATATCGTTTCTTAAAGACACGACTTTTGACCCTTTTATATCCTGGTGTAGCATGCTAATTTAGAATGGAAAGTAGGTTCTATGAAGCCTTTTGTTGTTCAGAAAAGAAATACGGTGTAGCATGCTAATTTAGAATGGAAAATAGGTTCTATGAAGTCTTGTAATAGATGCGAAACACGCAGGATAGCATAAAATGATTAGACAGACTACTTCACACAAAGCTGTTTTGGCTGTTCATTATATAAAGATTATGATTGTTAGCTTTAAAAGTCTGGTGTGGGATTCACTATATTTAACTTGTTTGATCATTGAGGTTCAACTTGATGTGGCCAATGGGATGACAAGAATTGGTCATCAGTGACAATTTGAAGACGCTGTAGATGTTAAACAATATCTACCATTATTATCAAATAGCGGCGCTATGGTGCTCAACATAGTGGATTTTGATAATTTCACTATTAAGGCAATAGCGGCTGCTATTCTTGTTTTTGCTAGCTGATGTAGCAGCGATAGCAAGGGAAAAAAAAAATAGAACTCTAGGGTTTTAAAAATAATGAAAATGAAGAATCTAAATGTGTGCCAAATATAACATTTTTATAATAGAAAGTCGTCAGTGAGTATTACTCCTATATTCACCAATAATATGTAAAACTTTCAGTATATAATTATGCTCTGCCTCCATGGTCTTTTTATTTGTATGCAACACGTATTTTAATAAATAATTGACTTATTTAAACTGCAATGCGGCTTTCGCTATTTGCCTGTAATGCTGTCTGCTATTTCATTTCACATAACGGACTTTTGGTGTTTCACTATTTTCTGAAATCCGCAATTGATAACACTGATTATGTACTGTGTTATTATTCTTTTACATTCGATTGGTCACAGGCCTATATTCCACTACTCAGATTTCTGTTGAGCTGGCCATGTTTATTTGTTTCCACAGAATCATCAATATCTTTAAATCCAATACAGTCTTGGTTCTTGCCAACCTGTATAATTTTGTCAGTGAGTGTTCTGTATCATGGTTTTCCATGTGACTTTTGAAAGTTCTTATGTTTTTTGGTCAACTTCAAGATCTGGTGTCTGATACCTTAAACTCAAATGCAGAATCAGAATGTATTAACTATGATAACCATCAGTTAAACTTGATGGTGCGAGAATAAGTTCTTGGCTAATTTATATTCTGTTCTTATTGCACCATATACTCATTTTGGTTGGAAATGTCTTTCTTTTTTGACAGCTCATTTGGTTTCAATATATTTTTTTTGTTATTATATTAGGTAGCTGACTCACTGGAGAAAGGAACTGAACACGAAGATGAATACATGATCAGTGAGAAGGAGCTTCTAGTAAACAAGTAATTTTAGTCTGAGAAATTAATTTGATTGTTACACATACTGGATTTTTTAATATCAATTGGCAGTGAGATGATGGATCTCTTGTTTTTTAGATTCATTTCCATCCCAAAGGACATGGGAACATTTAACTGTGGCGCATTCGTTGCTGGAATAGTTCGGGTGAGTGCTTTGCTTCCTTGTATTTCCATCAGCTAGTTATTTGATTCTTAGAGAAAGGTCAAATCATTAGTTTGTTTTGTTCTATTGAACAGGGTGTCTTGGATGGTGCCGGCTTTCCAGCTGTTGTAACAGCTCATTTTGTGCCCATGGAAGGTCAACAACGACCTCGGACCACAATTTTGATAAAATTTGCTGAAGAGGTAATTTGTCATTGATTTTGCTTTTGCTTTTGTTCCGTGCACATGCAACACATACATTCTTAACTGATAATTCGTTTTGGCTATTTTCCAGGTGTTACTTAGAGAAGCAAGATTAGGCTGATGTTTATAAGAAGAATTTTCAATTAAGATATTTGTAATGCTGAACACCAATATAGAAAGATATGGAACTTTCACCTATGCTTGTGAAAAGTACTTTAGGATTCTGACCAGCCTATCCTTTTGATATGTGCTTCAAACTCGTTACTCATTCTATTGTATGTTATCCTTTGAAGTTGGGAAAAGTTCTTACTGTCTTGAATTATGATGTACAAAATATCATGTTTAATTTCAATATCTCTGTTATCCTGCGTATTGATTGAATTTGAGGATAACTCACGGATGAAGTAAAGTTTTTTTTTTTTTTTTGCCAGTAAGCAACAAAATAAAAGTTGCTGATGGAAACTTCTTCCTTTCCCCATAAGCTTTTTTGACTTCCATCTTATGGCCACAGCTTTTCTTGCTAGCTTCAACGTATTATGGTCAGAAAATGAAACCCTGCTTGTTTTAAGAATATATATATTTTGGTAAAAAGAGTATATGATGTCTGGAAAATGCTAAATAGTGCTCTTAGACATTGGTTAAAGTAACAAATTTAGAAATGATGTGTTGGAAAGCGGCGAATTCAACTTTTTAGAAGTTTAAAAATCATTGTTTTCAATGTAAAACTACTAATTTTTTTTTTTATTTCCTTAACAATGTTCATTGTTTGTTGTTAACATGATCCTAAATATTTTGAGTTTGTTTGGTTGAAAAGCTTGCAATGTTCACTGATCTCATCGACACCATCAACAACCTATTTCTAGAGTTTTTCAACGTTAAACCAACAAAACAAACTGTTTAACAAGTATAGAATAGAAATAAGTTAGGGTTAAATATGTTTTTAGTCCCTACAAAATCATGAATTTTCAAGTTTAGTCCCTATAAATTTTTAATGGTAATTTTAGTCCTCCTTAACATTGTAGTTTATAAGAATAGTCCCTATTTTAAAAACTTTTTACAAAAAATGGATACATTTAGTCCTCAAAAATAGTCCCTATAAAATGCAAATAGGGACTAAAACTGAATAAATTTTTTGTAGGGACTAAACTTGAAAGCATGTAATTTTGTAGGGATTAAAGAGGAAACTTTATACTTCCAAATATTACGACATTAAACAGTTTAACAAATGTCTCTTCCATTATAAGTTGGATTTCAAGTAGGGATGAAAATAGGTCAGGCCGGCCTATAAGGACCTACGACCTAGCCTTTGACAGGTCAGGCTAGATTAGACATTTTTCTTAAATAGAGAAGGCCTAAACTTTTTTAGAAACCTATTTAGCTTAAAAGGTCATACTGCATGTCATTCAAAAAGTCTCTTAAGCCTATTAGGCCGACATATTTAAGTAAATATGAATAATATTATTTATTATTATAATATATTTTGTATTTTGAATTAAAATATAAATTCGTTAGTAATTTAAACTTATTAGTATACATTAGTTTTTCGCATATACAAATGTATTATTATAAACTAGAATTGAAATATGATACAATATAGTTAAATTCCCTAAAAACTCATGTTGATTACCAAAAGAGACTTTAATCTAATTGATCTATTAATTCGCTAGTCTATTTAAACTTAGATCACATTGTTTACTTAAAGATGTTTATATGATATAGACTTTTAAACAGGCTAGAAGGCCTTATCAGGCTCTCAGAAGGCCTTACTCATGCCTCAAAAGTAAGTCTATGACAGGCGGCAGGCCAGACTTAGGCCTTAAAAAATTTAAAAACCTAGCTCGGCCTAACCTATTCTCACCCCTAATTTCACGGAGAATTCACAATGTACTCCTTGAACACAACACACAGCCCCCCTAAAACGAGTAAATAGATAAATTGTGACCATCAATCAAAATCGGTTTTAGATTTTGTGAATTGACAAATAAACTCTTGAAATTATAACATATCAGGCAAAATGGTAATATTTTTTTGGGTTAAAAATGTTTTTGGTCCCTATAAAATTTTAAAATTTCAAGTTTTAGTCCCTATAAAAATTTTCATCAATTTTTGGTCCCTCACAAATTTTCCGTCACAACTTTTGGTCCCTACATTTAAATAAAATCATGTGTATCCTTCGAAATTTTGTATTATTTTTTGTGGTCATGTTTAGCACGTTATAGAAATCTCTCTTGCACAAGTTTAATTTTTTTTAACAAGTGATGAATTAAATTTGATTTTTTAGGGTTCAATCAGGGTACCCTTCCTTTCAACTATCTAGGGGTTCCTATCTTCAAAGGCAGACCAAAAGCAAGATATTTGCAGCCTATAGCTGACAAGATCAAGTCAAAACTGTCAGCTTGGAAGGCATCCCTGTTGTCAATTGCAGGAAGAGTTCAACTAGTGAAATCTGTAGTTCAAAGTATGCTGACTCACTCTATAACCGTCTATAACTGGCCAATCTCCCTGATTAAAGACTTGGAATGTAGCATCAGAAATTTCATTTGGTCCGGAGATATAACAAAGAGGAAGCTTGTAACTGTAGCTTGGAAGAAGGTGTGCAGACCATATGACCAAGGAGGTTTAGGGTTAAGATCTATTCTTAAACTAAACCCAGCAACTAATTTGAAACTCTGTCGGAATCTCTTACACTCTAATGAAAGCTGGTCAAAGCTTCTGGATGCTAGGGTGATGAGAAAGGGCAAGGTAATTAATTATCACATCTTCTCCTCTCTCTGGTCCAGTATGAAAAATGAATATAATGAAATCCTAGAGAACTCTACTTGGTTACTTGGAAATGGGGAAGATATCAGATTCTGGACTGACTCTTGGTGTGGGGAACCTTTCATCAACAGGGTAGACAGTAACATTGTGGATACCAATGCAACAGTGTCTAATTTCATTCAGAACTCACAATGGTTTTTTTGATCAGGATTTTATAAGAAATTTCCCTCATTTGCCTCAACTCATTCATAAAGTTACAATAGCAACTCAACACAGACAGGATGAGCTGGTCTGGAAATCTTCAAATTCTGGATCACTAACCCTAAAGGAAGCTTACCATTTCAAGACCAGTCACTCCCAACAATTGAACTGGGCAAAAGATATCTGGACTAATCATATACCTCCCTCCAAGTCCCTTTTAGTTTGGAGGATTATGCATGATAAAATGCCTTGTGATGACAAACTTAAAGAAAGAGGCTGTTGTCTAGCATCTATCTGCACCCTTTGTGGCATACAGGAAGAGTCTTCCTTGCATCTGTTCTTTCTTTGCAACTACTCAGCAAAGCTTTGGAGATGGCTATCCTCAATCTTACAACTACCTCTTCAGTTTAATTCCCTGGAAGAGGTTTGGAATCTTTGCCACAGAGGGTGGTCTCCTCACTGTCAGCTAGCAGTAAAAGCCGCTTTAATCTTTACTTTCAACGCTATTTGGTACTCTAGAAATGCTGCCAGATTCAATAACAAACTCATTCCTTGGAGGTCTGTTATATCCAACATCATCTCTGGAGTTTCCCTTTCTGTAGGTAATTCTAAGTTTCATGCTAGTTCATCAATGCTGAAGTTCTCTCTATTAAAGGCTCTTAACTGTAAAATCAATCCACCTAGAGCCAATATGATTAAAGAAGTTTTTTGGAATCCCCCTATTTTACACTGGATAAAAGCTAATTGTGATGGTGCAGTTGCTTCTGGAGCCACCTTTTGTGGTGGCATTTTTAGAAACTCTAATGGTCAATTTCTAGGCTACTTTGCCGAAGGTTTGGGTGCTGGAAACTCACTTATTGCGGAGCTGTGCGGGATAATGAGATCTTTGGAGTTGGCAAAACAAAGAAACTACAATCATGTTTGGTTGGAGACTGATTCTAGGATAGCTGTTCTTGCTTTCAAATCTGTAGAGATAGTGCCTTGGCAGATCAGAAATAGATGGCTCAATTGTTTGGCTTACACTGAAAGCATTAACTTTATTGTATCACATATCTATAGGGAAGGCAATGTTTGTGCTGATAGATTAGCAAACATTGGACTAACTTTAGTGTCTTTTCATTACTTTTATACTCTGCCCATGGAAGTGAGAGAATCTTATGTTCACAATAGACTAGGATTGCCTAGTTACAGGTTTTCTTTTGCTTGAGAGGGTTTTGGCTTGATCCCCCTTCTCTGTTTGTAACATTCTTTTTGCTTATATTTTAGGTGTTGGAGCTGTGTGCTCCCCACCAGTTTAAAATATATATATATATATATGAATTTTTATGTTTTTAGCGCTTACAAATTCATATTTAATTCATATCTTGTTAAAAAGTTCAACTTTTTTTTGCAGAAGAGGTTGTTATAATATTATAAACATCTTGATAAAAATTCATTCAAAAATGTGCAGTATACACATGATTTAATTTAAAAACAGGGACCATAAGTGGTGGTAGAAAATTTTTTACGGACCAAAAATTGATGAAAAAATTGATAGGGACTAAAACTTGAAATTTGAAAATTTTATGGGGAGCAAAAACATATTTAACCCTATTCTTTTTTTGAAGAAGCTAAACTAACACACCCAAATTGGCACCAAAGAGAATCGAACCTGAGACCTTAAGGAGGAACATACTCCAAGGTCTCAATCCAACACCACTAGGACAACCCAAGTGGGTTAAAATAGTAAATTTAATAAGGGTCTGTTTGGTTCAACGGATGAGAGCGGATGTATGGAGATGAGGGAGATGAGGGAAAGGGAGGGGAAAAGATAGATTATTTTTTTTAGGGTTAAATATGTTTTTGGTCCCTACATTTTACGCCCCTTTGACAAATAGTCCCTACATTTCAATAAATGTTTTTAAAATCCCTACATTTTTTCTCCGTTAGCATTTTTAGTCCCTACTGTCAAGTTTTGGCCCAGTCATCAAACGGAATGGCGATGTGGCCAGCGAGTCAATGGCGAGTTCCCAGCGAAATGGGTATCCACCCGACCCATGGACCGAAAATATTTCTTCTTCTTCCAATCCCTAAAACCCCAAATTTCATCTTCTTCATGCGTTCTGCAAAACTCTTCTTCTTTCCCAAATTTCTTCTTCTTCCTCCTTTTCGATTTCTTCTTCTTCCTCCTTTTCGATCTCTTCTTCTTCCTTCATCCTTCATCCATGGCTCGAAGCTTCATTCATCCTGGTACGCCCTGTTCAAGTTCTTCACAACAATCTAGACCCAGAGGCCGAAAATGTAAGTGTGGTGTTCCAACCATTTTGTTGCATGCTACTAAGCCTCTAAATGTAGGGAGGCCTTTCTGGAGATGCCAATATTGGATGGTATGTGAAAGCCGTTTTGGTTTCAATTTGATTTTATTTTCAATTTGATTATGTGGGTAAGTAGAATTTGATTTGTTTTCCAGATGAAAAACGTAACTTGCAATATGTTCATATGGGCTGATGATGAAATAGAGGAAATTGATGAAGTTACATCAAATGAAACAGTTCAATATGATTCAAACATTGCTGCAGTTGCTGTAGAGTTTATGGAAGAAACAATGAAAAAAAAATGCAAAGCTTTCGAAGAAGTTAAGTGCTGAGAAGATGAAAGGGAAATTTGTGATTTTTCTACTTGTTGTATCAGTGTTTATCAACCTGTGTTTTGTAGCTAAGTTGTTTGTTTAGGTTTTAAGAAAATGACATTAGATGGTCTATGTACTGTTTGTTTGTGATTTTTGTACCAAAATGTATTGAGTTAATGTTTGTGTATTGGTATATCAAGTTGGTTTGTGTACTGTTAGTGAATGTAATGAATTTTAATGAATTTGAGAATCTCATTATCAAGACTTGAATTTAATGTTTTTGTGATTTCTCAACAAAATCTTGAAGAACTTCCTTCCTATCACTCTTGTTATGTGTTTCTCTCTTAAATTTGCCATATCTCTCTCTAAAATGTCATAATTATTTTCTGAAAACATGAGAGAAAAACTTAAATAATATGACTGATAAGTGACTTCTCGCTGAGCAAGATTCATCTCACCATGGCGAGTTGAGTTTCCTTCACCAGTGGGTTTCATTCACGTCATCAAGTGTTCTGAGAACCGCCTTATCTCACCATGGCGAGGCTAAAGCTCACTTGGCGAAGCCCTGCTTCTCTGAAATCCCATCTTTCTGGAACTCCTCGCTTCTTCTTCGCTGGGAACTTGCCATGGCGAGTTGGCTCGCCATGGCCTCACTGGCCACATCACCATTATGTTTGATGACTGGGCCAAAACTTGACAGCAGAGACTAAAAATGCTAACAGAGCAAAAATGTAGGGATTTTAAAAACATTTATTGAAATGTAGGGACTATTTGTCAAAGGGGCGTAAAATGTAGGGACCAAAAACATATTTAACCTTTTTTTTTTTTAAATTATACATATGTTTATTTCTAAAGAGAGCAAGAAAGTGAATATATTTTAATTAAATATATGTTTGGTTCACGATAGGAGAAGAGAGATTTTAAAACAAATTTACCTTTTTATCGTTATAATCTATTATAATTAGTCAACGTTTTACGATAAGTCTCGTGATGTTCCAGTAAAAAAAAAAGTCTCATGATGTGATCAAATACACCAAGAAATAAAATACCAAATATGTTAGAACCCTGTTAGCACATGCGGCCTTGTTAGAAGCTAGCTCCCAATTATATATTGATGTACCGTCTTGTATTAACGACTTATTATCTAATGAAATGAGTTGAATTTTTTTCCCTAAAAAATAATACCAAATATGCATAAAAAGAAACCAAATAAATTCTCAATTATTTTGAATAATAATTTCAATAAAAATAGGTTTTAAAAAATATTATATCTAAAGTTATTATTTTCAACAATAATTTTAAAAACATTACTAACTTTAAAGTTTTATTTATATTTTAAATAGAAAAAATAGAAGACGCACAATCAATGTAAAATAGTTTTGCATTGACTTCCATCCAATGAGCATATTGTATTCTGTTAAATCATCATAACGATATTTAGTAATTAATTGTATGACATAACAAATCGATGATTTCTCATTAAATGATGAATAGATGCCCATTAAACTTCTATAAATATGCGTATAAAAATTACAAAATTATTATTTAGCTCCCCAATGGCCAATATGCTCACATGCCCCTCAAAATTTTCCAAATAACACTTAATATACGCATAAGCATAAGAAGTTATCTTGCGCTCGTAAGATATCAGAAGATATGTTCCGATATGTTGCAAAATAAGTTTTTGTCTTTTCCTATTGGTTGTTGTAGATATAGCTGATGATGTTGGTCCACATAACATAGAGCGTGCATTAAATAATCTTCTAGGAGAGTTAAAAACATATCGTTGAATGCGGTGACAGAATGGGTAAATGCTACTCTTTGAGGGTCACTCAATAGTTATTATACTTTTAGGCCAAATACCTCACCGGGTCCTTTAAGTTTCACGTTTATACCAGATCAGTTCTTTAAACTTTTAAAGTTTCAGATTGGTCCTTTAAGTTATTAAAAACTTACGTTGTTACCCTTTCAGTCAACCACCGTTACAAAAACGCTGAACTGTCCGTTAAGTGAGTGAGGTGGCATAAAACGCCGCGTTTTGGCCATTCCAACATGTTCCAATACTGACCCATCATATACCTCATTTTTAAGACCAAAATTAGGGTTTGGCTTGGTAAGAGAATTGGGGGAAAATCAAAGATCAGAAATTGGGGGAATGCTCTTGCGAATCCAACGTGTTTGTGAATCCAAAGATTTCGCTTCTGCTTCCTTAATCAAAGGTTTGTTTATCTATTCTCTTTCTTCTTCTTGTTTCTTTGTTTATCTATTTTTAATGTAATCTGTCATCATTTTGGATGTATGATATGACAGTCTTTTTGGCTAATATATGTATGAACTGGTGTCATTTTGGATTTGTTGTTTTAGATGTAATTTGATGATGAACACAACTGATGGGACAGTATTGAAACACGTTGGATAGGCCAAAACACGTTGTTTTATGCCACATCACGCACTTAACAGACAAATCAGCTATATTGTAACGGATGTTGACTGAAAGGGTAACGGCGTACGCTTTTAATAACTTAACCAATCTGAAACTTTAGAAACTTAAAGGACAAATCCGGTACAAACGTGAAACTTAAAGGACCCGATGATGTATTTGACCTATACTTTTATTTTCATGTTTTTTTGCTAATATGGAAACGTACGATTGTTTACGAATAATGTATTTTGGATACGTACACTTGTGTGTGGATATGTATTTTGGGGGGCTAAACAACAATTTCCTAAAATTTAATTAGACTTTTATTGGGCCTTCATCTTAGGCCTATTCTTTTTGCGCACAACAAAACATAGAATCAACATTTTCGACAAAATCAGTGAGAAATCACGAGAGAGAGAAGAAGAGAAAAAAAATCATCTAGATTTTTCTCTTGCTCTGAGAAGTTACAACGCACAAAATTCACATTTCAATTCAAATGCATCATCATTGTTCCTGAAGCTCAGGTATTCTCTCTAAATCTTTCCTAACCCTTTTCCATTTTCTTATTTTTTCCCCAAAATTTTTCTACACTGTTGTTATACATGTTAATTTCAAGCATAATTATTAGTACTAATTCAATGTTTTTGATTAATCTCTCAATTTTATACCCTTTATCACTGTAAATCTCTTTAATTTCTGTTATCTTCACAAATTGCATGTGCATGCCTTTAAACCTTAGGTTTTATGAATTATGACCCTGTTCCGTTTAAGTTTGAATTTTTATTTATTTATCGAATTTTTATTATTTATTTAATAAAAAGGGAATTTTTTAGGTGATGGGTTATTCTAGTCTTTAGTGTAAGTGATTTATTTTTGGTTTAAATAGGATTTAAGTAAATGCAATTATAGTGATTTTTAGTTTTAGTCTTGTAAGATTTTTTGTTTGGATTTAGTCCTGTTAGCTTATTGGATCACGTGGCGTGATTTTATTTGGTCACGTAAGACGTCAAGGACTAAAAGTAACAGCTTTTTAATTTGTGGGGACTGTATCTAAACAAAAAAAACTTACAAGACTAAAACCAAAAAACACTAATTGCGGGGACTAAAATCATATTTAAACATTTATTTTTTGTGTTCATAGTTATTGCTGATTATATATTATGATAGTGATCTAGAGAAGGATAGTATCTGTTGCTATCCAGGCTCTAGGTTGCAGTTGAAGTCGTGTTGTGATACACTGATACTTGATATTGCATTGAATGGCTGTCGGATGCAGTCGACGCGATCTCAATCATGGTTGCGTTGCGTAGATGCATCAAAAACTTCAATGCTGTGGCCTAGATTGTGGCCGCCAACCTCTTTAATACCCTAGCTGCTACGAGCTTGATTGACTTTTTCTCAAATTATCTTGTTTGCATTGAATGGCTGTCGAATGCAGTCGACGCGATCTCAATCATGGTTGCGTTGCGTAGATGCATCAAAAACTTTAATGTTGTGGCCCAGATTTTGGCCGCGAACCTCTTTAAAACCCTAGCTGCTACGAGCTTGATTGGCTTTTTCTCAAATTATCTTGTTTGCATTGAATGGCCGTCGAATGCAGTCGACGTGATCTCAATCATGGTTGTGTTGCGTAGATGCATCAAAAACTTTAATGTTGTGGCCCGGATTGTGGCCGCCAACCTCTTTAAAACCCTAGCTGCTACGAGCAGCTTGATTGACTTTTTCTCAAATTATCTTGTTTGCATTGAATGGCTGTCGAATGCAGTCGACGCGATCTCAATCATGGTTGCGTTGCGTAGATGCATCAAAAACTTTAATGCTGTGGCCCGGATTGTGGCCGCGAACCTCTTTAAAACCCTAGCTGCTCCGAGCTTGATTGACTTTTTCTCAAATTATCTTGTTTCGGGTGGGTTTGGTAGGGATACAAATTAAATATTTGGCAGGCCTTTTGTAAAATGGGATCTAATTGAAACTTGTATGTTGGTTTGCATGAAATGTTTGGCAGGACATTTTTCATCGTATAAGGTCAAGGATGTCTACTTCACCTTCAAAAGCCAATTGGAACCCTGCATTCCATAAGATCTTTGTTGAGTTATGTGTCAAAGAAGTGTTGAAGGCGAATGAGCCTGGGATGCGGCTTACCAAGGAAGCTTGGAAGAACATTGTTGGATCCTTTTATGAAAAGACTGGAGTGGAGTACGACAAAAAACAATTCAAGAATCACTATGATTCCACCAGGAAACTATGGAAGGTCTGGGATAAGTTGACTCGTGATAGTGGCATGAAATGGGATCCAAAAACTAGCAAGTTTGGTGCTTCTGAAGAAGACTGGTGCGATTATATAAAGGTATGTATGGTAATTATTATTGTTCGTCCAAGATGGTAGGAGATTTTCATGGTTCCAGATAAATAATTATGAAGCCTTTTTAATTTTTGCAGGAAAACCCAGAAGCTGCACAGTTTCAGTCTAAGGAAATCCAGTTTAAAGATGAATTGGATATCATCTTTGACGGAGAAATGCCTCCTGAAGAAATTAAAAAATCAATACGTCTTAAGTGGCAGGATAATGCTCTAGCCACATCTTTGCAGGGAAGAACACGCGGGAGGAAGCGCAAGCGTGTTATTAAATATGAATTCGAGACTTCCGAAATGGTTAATTCTCCGCTAACTCCAAAAGCCTCGTGGACACCTGCATACCATAAAATATTTGTTGACTTATGCCTTGAGGAAACTTTGAAGGGGAACAAGGCCGGGACACATTTTACCAAGGAGGGCTGGAAGAATATTATGGGATACTTTTATGCAAAGACCGGTGTGAGATATGACAAAAGACAAATTAAGAATCACTATGATTTCACCAGAAAACAGTGGAAAATCTGGGTTAAGTTGATTGGTGATGATATCATGAAATGGGACCCAAAGACCAATACATTTGATGCTTCAGAGGAAGACTGGCTTGATTATCTAAAGGTATGAGGGTATATTCATTCAATTTATTGAGAAATTTTCTTCATGTTTGAGACTAATAACAATTAAGTCATTTTGTTACAGGATAACCCAGAAGCTGCACAATTCCGCTTTAAGGAAATCCCGTTTCCCGAAAAATTGGATATCATCTATGCTGAAAGTATACAAACTGGGGAAATGCAACCTTCAACCAGTAGTGAGAGACAGAATGATGATTCAACAACTACACCTCCTTTACGTGGAGAGCGAGGGAAGAAACATAAGAGTATTAATGAGGATTTTGACTTTAAGAATGCTATTTTGATTAATGCTACACCAATCAGTACAATTGCAAGTGAGCAAAGCATGCCACGCTCATCTCATCCCAAGGTCAAAGCCAACTGGACCCCTTCATTGCACAAGACCTTTATTGATCTATGTCTGCAGGAGACATTAAATGGAAATAAGCCTGGGACACATTTTACAAGGGAAGGTTGGAAGAATATTATAGATTCATTTTATTTGAAATCTGGTTTCAATTATGGTAGATTACAATTTAAGAATCACTGGGATAATACAAAGGAACAATGGAGAGCTTGGTCTAAGCTTGTTGGCACTAGTTACATGAAATGGGATCCATCTAGCAGTACATTTGAGGCTAGTGAAACAGATTGGACTAAATATTTAAAGGTATGTTAAATTACCAAATGCACTTACTTTATTATGTTCATCTTAAGGAGATTCCTGATTTCCCCCCACTACTCATTTGGTATAGGCAAACCCAGAAGCTGCCCAGTTTCGCTATAAGGCACTACCATTAGCCGATGCATTGGAAACTCTCTTTAATGGTACTACTGCTACAGGGGAGACTGAAACTGCTCTGCAACCAAGGAAAAGCGATGACAGCGTTAATACTTTGCCTTCGCACCCAAAAGAACCAGATGTAACCAGCTTAGATGAGAAGACTGCATCTCTTGGTGATGCTGTTGCATCAAGAAATGGTGTGTGTATTCAAAAGAATGTCTTCCCAATTTCGTGTGCTGAAGGCAAACGTAGTTATAGCATCGGTGAATGCATTGAATGCCTTGATGGAATGGAAGACGTAGAGCAAGGAAGTGACCTCTATTTGTTTGCTTTAGATGTGTTCCTTAGGCAGGAACATAGGGAAATTTTTCTCCAGTTGAAAAAGCCTAATCTGAGGATCTCATGGTTGCAGCGGCTTCAGTCTGTTGGTCAAGCTTAAGTCTTGCTTTTTGCCATACATTCATCGCCATCAGTCACAGTCACCGTCACCGTCACCGTCACCATCACCATCACCACCACCACCACCACCACCACCACCATGTTGTTTTTATTTAATAATTATACTTTCTAGTTCTGCATATATTAAGTGTTTAGTTATTGGTCTGTTCCTTGCATGATGATGATATTGTGGTAAGCTAACTTGGAAGCTTAGAAATGTGTATTGTGGATTTTCTCTTCCCTTCCCTGGTTTTGCAAACCTCTGTAATCTTGTACTATTTTAATGTTATTTTGTTGCGACTGCTTTATAATTTGTATGAGGTTTTTACTCTTAGAGTTATTCACAGTCTGATTAGTTCATAACTGAACATGCAATTAGAGTCCTTATTTACTCTCTCCATGTTAACCGTTTTCTTCTAAACAGAAGAAAAACTTAACAAGATGGTTAAACAAAAGCGTCTTAATAGGGAAACCATGCCATGGCAACTGGTTGATTCCCAAACGTTTATGGACCTTTGAAGTTTCATTTTCAATATTCCAAATTGCAGTTCCTTGTTCTTGGCATACAACTTTGTTTTCTAACAAGAAAATATTTAATTACATGGTATCTCACACATCGATTTAGAAGGACGGGTGACAACATAGTAAAATCTAAAGACACCTCTAGCAGGTTGGAGAATTATGCTGATCCCTCAATTACATACTGAATTGTATGTAGTATATCGATGTTAAAAGTATAACAAAAACAAATCTAGTTTCTAATAATAAGAACCTAAGTAAGTAAAAGCAATTCTATCTTCCTGATGGATGTAAGACGAATCATGAAACTAATGTCCAGTATCTATACTCTCTATCTGATGTTCAAACTTGTCACATACAAGGCCAGGAAGCAGAAAATTTCGTATTCGAGTATCTGGAGCGATCAATGCATCGAAATGGCTACTTATAATACTTTTTATATGGAAACCCTTCTTCTGTATCATACTTCTTTGCCTAGAAAAGTACTCATCCCCTTTAGTAGAGTCTGAATCTTCTGCTCTGAAAAAATGCAGAACATTGACAGTTAAAGATCCAGTTATCATATCAAACTTTTGGCAAAGCTAAATATAAGTTTGTAAAAAGCATAGTTAAGATATTTGCTTGGACATTATCTTGGAGATATAAAGGGAACATAGCCATCATACGGATTCATACCTCATCATCAAGGAAGACCAACTTCTAAATCCTGCAGACACAAGATGATTAATGGTGACATTTTGGTTTATTTCAGACTTTCTTGATAGCAAAATTATAGACCATCCATCAGTTTGAAGGTTCATGTATAGTCTTAAAACAAACATGAGCTTTACATTCTTTGCCTCTTTCATACAGTTGCTAATGCTGTCATTATGAAACCTACACCAAAAGTTTGTTAGGTTGTTATCAATACCATATAATGGAGATTGTAATCAAGTTGGAAAAACAACGTAAATGATGCTATCAAGTAACCAGAACTATAAATCTGTAAAATGTTGCAAGTTGGTGCAACAAATCACTAATGAATAAAACTAAACTCCACCAGTGTTGTGAATCGCCGATCGCGGAATATAGCAGTTTGTTCAAATTTCGCAATGTTATAAGTTATAGCGGTTCTATAGCTGTTATTTGACAACACTTTGTACTAAATAGCTATGACAGAACATTAACTATTTGTTCAAATTCCATCTAGCTATAACCGCGATTTGACAATACTAGAATCCACAGCACCAGTTGTTTCTCATGTGAGCACATTTCTATAATTACATCCTCCTATATCAAGGAGCATTAGTTGCAACGGAATACCTGTGATACAATTTGGTAGTATAAGGATTTGGAGGGACAATGTCATCTATATCCATTAACACTACATCCAAACCATCATCTGAAGGCCTCACACTCTTGAAGTAATCATCAATCATGGAAACAACTAAATTCAAGTCTTTGGCATATTGACCTCCTTTGATATAATGTATAGCCAGATCTCTGCATATGTTTGGAAGATCATATCCTTCTAAGTTATTGATCTCAGCATGCAGAGAATGCACACTGCAATAACGGTAGTAATCATTTATGTTCAGAAGTTCAATAACTCCAGTACTTTTACTTTGACATGATTGCAGCATAATCGTCAACGAAACCAGCAAAGTAATCAATAAAACTCCAAGAGTGACAAGTGAAGCAAAAAAGATTGTTGCTGTAAGAGATGTCATGTAGAATCCTGATTCTATCCCATAGTGGCTTGATGATGTATCTGTGAAAAACACACAAAGAAAAAGTTATAATTAGAAGGTGCTACTGATACCATGTTTTAAATAGCGAACTAGACGGTTCAACACCGACACCGTCTCCAATTATTTGAGTGGTTTGACCGTAGTTTGTTCTGGTTCTAGCAGTTTAAAACAGTTGAACCATAATCCAGAGGTCTCGTTGGTTCAATGTCTAGTTTGGGTTTTAAATTATTGATTTATACGGCATTAATCTCACTTCTCTACAAACTTGGATTATAAATTAATAATGTTTTGCTATTCAATTAGAACAAAAGAGAGACAAAGATAGCATGACATACCAGAATCATCTGAAAGACTAGCTGCAGCGTACTGCTGCTCCATTTGATGTGCATAAGCAGACATAGTTTCAAGCTATAAGCTATAATAATTCAAAACAACATGGTTTGCAAAATTTCAATCACTCAAAATCAAAATTACAATTTGGTTCAAATTTAAGAACATGATGAAATAAAAGGCTGCCACTAAAACATACAAAAAAAAAAAACCAGTTAGAAATTTAACACAATACAAAGAAAAAACAAAAATGTTGTGTATACATTACTGAGAGTGAGAAAAAAAAAATTTACCTGAGAAAGACATTAATGAGCCACAAAACAAAATGTGGGAGATAATATGATGATGGATATTTCACTAGAATGCATGTGAGTATATATATATTTTGCCATTGTTTGTTGTGTGAGTCACTCTCCAAAGGAAGCTTCCTTTGTTTTTTAAGTGCCTTTCCTTTGTTACCATGTCATATACCCTTGTGTGTCTACACTTCAGTGGGAAATCGTTTATTTTGTCAAATGTCAAATTTTTTGAGGTCAGCATATAAGACATATAGTCATAGACATTGTAGTGACATCTCAAAAGGATGAGGTAAGATTATTGAAAAGTAAAAAGCTACTAAAATGTAGAACTATTTTGAAGTAATATTTTTAAGCTAAAAATTATTCATAAAAAATAAGAAAAAATATAAATATGGGGGACATAGACCAAATAGAGGAATACTATGAAGTAATTTAATTGCCTTTTGTATTTTTTTTATGGCTCATATTCATTTGTCCCTAACTTCACAATTTGGTTAAATATGTTTTTAGTCCCTATAAATATATCAATTTTTCGCTTTAGTCCTTCTAAAATTTTTCTTCGACTTTTAATCCCTTAAAAGTTTTCTGTCACCACTTTTAATCCCCTAACATAAATTTTAGGAAGACTAAAACGAAATATTGGTATATTTATAGCTATGAAGCCCGGATACGTAGTACGGGTGCGGGTACGATACGATACGGGTACGTGGATACGTGGAATTTTTAAAATTTAGGATACGATACGGCTAAGATACGTTAACAAAATATTTATATTAAAATTTGTATGCATGTAAAATACTTGGAAAAAAATAAGCATTGATTACTCTTCAATACTATATAATCATAAAAGTCACAATTTACAAAAAAATAATACATGTGATCAAAATAAAAAATGAAACTTTTTTTCGTATAAATCATATTCTATTTTCATTTATATGTTAGGATGTCAACAAATGCATCAATAAAAGAACTCAAAACAAAGTTTGTTTAATGTTGATTGATTGTATCTCCTCTCTCGTTGCTTTCATCCACCAAAAACATAATTTTTAATTGGTTAATCGAAAAACAATTATAGTGACATATCTTAAATTGAATCATATACATCTCCATTGAATTTTCACAACACAGTCTCACTTTTTTACCCTTCATTTTCTTTCACGATACGTCTCTATGAAGTATCTAATAAGTATTTGTGTGTATCTGTCGAGTATCTTATAAGTATCCGATAAAATATATATTTTAAATTAAAATAATTAATTCTGATACTCCGTGGGTACGTATCCGAGAGTATCCGCGGAGTATCGGTATCCGATACGTATCCGATACGGGTACATCTTTATTTTGGAGTATCCGGGCTTCATAGATTTATAGGGACCAAAACATATTTAACCCAATTTTCTATATATGAAGTTTTATGGACCAGTTTCATTTTTTGAAGGTAATCACTGCTTCGTGTTTGGATTAGATTTCTAGCCCACGGTTATTATTAAGGGGAATTCCTTTTTCCCACCCCATAATATATTTTATTTTGTTAAAACTCAGTATCCGACTTAAGGATGGACTAATCTGAAGAATCATTTTCAGCGTCCACTAGTGATGGTCTAATAAAGTTAGGGTTTTACTTTTTCCACCCTATCATCTACTCGCGCACCCTATTTTTTTCCTCGAAAATACCCTCTGTTCGAATTCAAAAATCCGAAACAGATTGTTAGGTATTTTCGGATTTTAGAATCCGAAATAAAACGAACTACATTTTCTGTGTTGTATTTGATATCAAAGGTATATGTTGACCGTCGTAGAATCTCCGCATAAACTGCAAAGCAATTGCATGGATTCTATGAACGGTCAACAATGACCATGACATCATAAACACTCCTAAAAAACTAAAAAAAGTTTAAGAAAAAATAAGAAATGATGGGAAGTGAAGAATGAATGAAATTGCTGAAGCATGCAAGACTATTTATAGCCTTAAACAAGTCCTAGACTATAACTACAGTCAAAGGAAACATTTTCCATGGTCAAACCGACCAAAAATACATTAAACACACCACAAACCGTCTAAACTTTGGGTGAAACGCCACAATCCACCTAGTTTGGGAGGTTTCAGATTTTACAATCCGAAATTGTCTAAATATATTCGGATTCTAAAATCCAAACATCACTAGACTGTGGTTAAGTTTGATTTTTGGAGGGTTTTCATGGCGAATGATATAGGAAAAAAATTAAAAAAAATGTACAAAAATAATTAAGCAGTTTAAAACAACACAATAACAGAAGTGAATATTCTGGGAAAGTGTTCGAAGAGGCGCTTTTGTACTTCATCCAGTTGACCTGTCAATTGACATAGTTTGATCGGCAGGTCAACTAGGTCAAGTTCACAAGAACCTCTTCGGAATCAGATCTGCAACATAATGATAAAAGACAAGGTGTTTCAAGAGGATTGTTTTAAGTTAGATCATGCTGCCTTGCTAACTGACATATTTATATTGCCAAGGCAGCAAGATCTAACTCATAGCAATCTCTTCGTGTTCATATCGTTCGGAAGTTTTTTCCAGAGTTTTTTGTGTTTTACAACAAATGAACTGAGCACACTTATTTATAGAGGTTTATGTGCGTCGTGGACCACAGAAATTGTCGGTGTAATGTGGACCACACAAAAAACCTGTGCTGAACTGGTTCAGGTTATATAATCCAAACCTGAATTGCACCCTATATATCTTCGTATTTTTTATCTATGTGTTCATATCTTTTGAATTTTTTTTTCAGAGTTTAAATGACCATCTTTAGCGTAAAGTTCAGCGGAGAGATTTTTGACAGCATGATGAAGATCTTCTAGGAGAAGTCAGGTTCATAAACTGACCATAGATATATTGATTTTAACAACATAATTCAACAACATAAAACACATAATAAAATAAAACATAATAGGTCATGGATCAACTAAACTAATTTCTTCGTCTGGTGCGTCCAGCCGAGCCCTGATCTCTTCGTAGTTCCTGGGCCGGATCAAACTTTTTTGAATTTGTTCAACAAATCTTACTAACGAAGCATCCAACTCGATCGGTCCTTTAGTACTGTACTGACCAAAGATTAAGAACATGGTTCTCACATCGTCGTCGTTCACGAGCTTCACCCGGCTAAATCGCAGAGTTTCGACTAAGTCGGTCGATGGACGTTGATAATCAACACCATCCACCCTCCTTGTGTCTCTGTGGTTGAGTTGATGGTTGATTTGATCCAGCTGATCCTTCAACCCGGAGAGCGTGACATCAGTGTGAATCCTGAACAGATGGGGTGATTTTCTCCCGTTGTAGTAAACTGCAGCTAGCTTGGTGTTCGGATCAATGACATAAATTTTCATGGTTTTTTGGGTGTGGTTTACTACTTATGAAAACAGACACACTTATTTATAGACGTTTCTGGGCGTCGTGGACCACAAAATTGTCGGTGCAATGTGGACCACAAAAAAAAATCATGTACATAAGATTTTTGGATTGTGTAATCCGAAATATCCCTCACCCTACAAAGTGTGAAGTTTCACCCATTATTGAACCATTTCAGATTTTATAATCCGAAAAGTTTTGAAATTTTTTAGATTATAATCCGAAACTGGTCAGAGTTTTGGACGGTTGCTTGCTCAGCAAGAGTAACTCATGCAACACGTTTTTCAAAGGGTTTTACCAGCTTTAATGGCTGGTAAAATCCTTTGAACACGTTTTTTGACCCTTAATTAAGAGTCGTTACACTCTATGCCATGTGTTTCCTCCTCTCTCCTTGATAGACATTTAGCAAGTGTACTAAAACTATCGAAGTAATAAAATTTATAAGTTCGTATCCACAGGGACTGTTTCAACTTCTACTCCGCAATGTCGTTATTATTAAGGATGTATTAAATCGGGGTTGCCCTAGGCAGTTGGTTTGATTGCATAAAAAATAAATAAGCTGATAAAAGTTGTTTTGAAAATATAAGGAGAAATGAGATCAAGTCTTTCGAATCCTCTGATTAATTCTGTTTGGTAAACTGCACCTATTTCTATGAATCCTCCTCTAGTTTTAGGATGATTAACAAAAATAGTCCTAATCAATCCCTTGAGTTAGAACCCTCTTCTCGGATTACAGCCCCTAATCCCTCAGGTGATCTAATATTCCTCGAAGGTTTTACGAACGTTAACCTATTATCACAAATAAACGATTATCCATTCCTAGACTAACCCTGTTTATTTGAACAATTCAATTAGGTCTAAGTTGAAAGCTAGGGTCAGTAGTCATTCATTCTCACCAAATCATTGTTATATATTGTCAGTATATAGAAAGCATTAAGAACAATTGAATTGAATAAAACTAGATTAATATTTATAAGCCATAGAGTTTCACAGCCACATGTTTCAAACAGAATACATCAGATTCATCTCCAGACCTAATCTCTAAGAGATTTAGCTACTCATAATATGAATTACAAATAACATAATCAATTGAAGCATAAAAACATACATAAACTGACTATGAGTTGGATGGAATGGCCACCTCTTCAGTTTTGTTCTCTCCAAATCGTGCCTCCAGTCTCCAAAATTCCGAACCCTTGTTTCTGAAAACAGTTTAGCTTAAATAGGCAACAACTGCACCTAAAATCGTGACACGATTTGATGAAATCGTGACACGATCCTGCATTAAAGCCCCAGGATTGTCCAAAATCAGTTACAAAATCATGTCACGATTATACAATCGTGTCACGATTTCATAGACAGAAACTTACTTCCAATCTGGTTAGAAAATCGTGACACGATGCCATTATTTCAAGATCTTGATGTTTTCCTGCTTTTTGCACCTCCAGGCTGTCTAATAATGCTACAGACTCAATAAAAACATCAAAACAACTGATAAAAACATGTAATGACAGCATGTCATCACAACCCCAAACTTGAATCATTCCTTGTCCTCAAGGAATTTACTTGTAGAATTGACAAATGACAGTAAAATAACAATTTACCTAACCAAGTGATAGTACCAAAAGTTCATCTCCTTGCTAGCCATTTGATGGGCCAGCTGGCTTGACTACATCCACCATTCACAACTCCACGCAACAGTTTGATAAGGGTTTTCCCACAGTCGACATGCAGGTCTACATATTACCATACGCTTGAAAAATTTCTAAACATCAATCAAAGTCCATGTCAACACACACTGTAAAGGTCTTTAAAGGTTATAACGGGGCTTAGGTGAAGGTGAGATAATTTTTGGAAAAGTAGGTTAAACAAATATTGGAGTTAAGCTTCCCTACTATATTGGAAAATTTGAACATTTACCTCATTCACCCCATAAAATAAACACAAGTACTAGAGAACTCTTTCATCTTTGAGACAATAATATTTTCATTAATTCATTTATTTTGTCTCTTCTCTTTTTTTTTTCTAGCACCTTTTGTGCATTTTTTTTCAATCTCAGTGAGGTATTTGACTCTCTTTAGTTCTCTAGTACCCCTACCCCAAACTTAGTTGGTTGCAAATTCCAAAAGCAACCCCAAACTTATGTTTTAGCAACATCCTACAGCCTAACTCCAAACCAATATTTGGGTCATACAACTTAAAGTCTCTAGGCTTAATATGTAGTTTGTCACCGAACAAAAGGATCTACACCTACCGGTTCAAATTGGCTTTTCAAAAGGATAAGTTTTCAACAAAAATACTCCAGGTAGGCTTCAAAAAGGCTCATGGTACCAAGCACTTTGCCTTAGTGTGTGTATGACAAGACCAATCAACAATAGAGAAAAATCACAAGTTCTAGAAATGTAGTTGCATGGAACACTCTTTAAAGTAAATTGAAAAATAAAATTTTAGCAATGACCTTACGAGTTATGATTTCTGGGAGTTGTGACTACCTATCCGCACAATGCCGTACACTTCGCCTTTGAGTTCCAAGCCTCTACCTCCTTATGAACTTTTGATTACCACTTGATCAAACAATTGTTACGAAACTGGAAAAAGTCAATTAAACAAACAAATTCATCAATAATAAACAAGTGAAAATTCATTACAAAATAGGGGCATACTCGACATTCTTCCAACATGCTGACAATTATTTGACTCAACAATGGAAAGAACAAAATAAAAAACATTAGAGAAAAATAAAAGGATGGGTTGCCTCCCATCAAGCGCTTTTGTTTTACATCATTGAGCTTGACGCTTCAACCACTGTTAGGGTGGCAGAAATGACAGAAAAAATATATCATCCTTCTTCTTCCTCTTGTTTGGTAGGAATTCCATGAATTTGGCACAAAGAGTCAGATACTCCCATGCACCCACTGTATTTGAGCTCTCCCACCTTGGAGAAGGACATGTATCCATTTGCACACGAGTGGTTTCTTTAAACCCAATTTGTTGAGACTTCAGGTAGAGACCAGCATTCCACACTTGTGGATTTTCTTCAACCACATTAGCCTGACACTCAGTCTCCATCTCAACCAAATTCTTCTGAGACTCATGCTTTTTCAACAAGATCACCACACTGAACTTCAAATTTCTCAAATGAATCTCGATTTAACCTCAAGAATTCATCTAAAATATTTTGTAGTTGAGTATTGTAATCGATGTTGATCACCTCTTGCTCTTCTTCTTTTTCTATGAATTGGTTCTCACAATAGTAACTATTATGATAGCCTCCACAAAAATCGCAGCTCATACTCAATCTTGTTTCCAAATCCTTTATATGTAGATAGATCATCCATTTTTCATAACAAAGGATACCGATCTCTTCTGAATCAATCAGCGACCGACTATCCCACATTGCTACAAAACTCATAAATACCTTTCAGTAGTAAAGCACAAGAAAGAGATATGAAGAGCATAAATCATAATTTTTTTTATATAATTTTTTTTTCACTATACAAACAAAAACGTAAATGACATAAATCCTAAATAATAACGAAATTTCACAGTTGAAGTGATTCAACAGTCCCCGGCAACGGCGCCAAAAACTTGATAGACTTTTAGCAAGTGTACTAAAACTATCGAAGTAATAAAATTTATAAGTTCGTATCCACAGGGACTGTTTCAACTTCTACTCCGCAATGTCGTTATTATTAAGGATGTATTAAATCGGGGTTGCCCTAGGCAGTTGGTTTGATTGCATAAAAAATAAATAAGCTGATAAAAGTTGTTTCGAAAATATAAGGAGAGATGAGATCAAGTCTTTCGAATCCTCTGATTAATTCTGTTTGGTAAACTGCACCTATTTCTATTAATCATCCTCTAGTTTTACGATGATTAACAAAAATAGTCCTAATCAATCCCTTGAGTTAGAACCCTCTTCTCGGATTACAGCCCCTAATCCCTCAGGTGATCTAATATTCCTCGAAGGTTTTACGAACGTTAACCTATTATCACAAATAAACGATTATCCATTCCTAGACTAACCCTGTTTATTTGAACAATTCAATTAGGTCTAAGTTGAAAGCTAGGGTCAGTAGTCATTCATTCTCACCAAATCATTGTTATATATTGTCAGTATATAGAAAGCATTAAGAACAATTGAATTGAATAAAACTAGATTAATATTCATAAGCCATAGAGTTTCACAGCCACATGTTTCAAACAGAATACATCAGATTCATCTCCAGACCTAATCTCTAAGAGATTTAGCTACTCATAATATGAATTACAAATAACATAATCAATTGAAGCATAAAAACATACATAAACTGACTATGAGTTGGATGGAATGGCCACCTCTTCAGTTTTGTTATCTCCAAATCGTGCCTCCAGTCTCCAAAATTTCGAACCCTTGTTTCTGAAAACAGTTTAGCTTAAATAGGCAACAACTGCACCTAAAATCGTGACACGATTTGATGAAATCGTGACACGATCCTGCATTAAAGCCCCAGGATTCTCCAAAATCAGTTACAAAATCGTGTCACGATTATACAATCGTGTCACGATTTCATAGACAGAAACTTACTTCCAATCTGGTTAGAAAATCGTGACACGATGCCCAAATTGTGTCACGATGTCATTATTTCAAGATCCTGATGTTTTCCTGCTTTTTGCACCTCCAGGCTGTCTAATAATGCTACAGACTCAATAAAAACATCAAAACAACTGATAAAAACATGTAATGACAACATGTCATCACTCCTCCTCCTTCACAATTTTTCATTCCATCATCTCACACTCTCCTCCTCTCCTCCTCCTCCTTCCTTCTACAACAATGTGTTTCCATCGTTGGCCTTTCATACAAAAAGGCTACTTTGAAAATTTAGGGATTGTATGAACGATCAATAGGGATGGTGACACGCTGCAAAGAAGCGCGGTCTGTCTGGGTGTGAGGTTGGTCTGTCTGGGTGCAAGGTTGACCATCAATGTCTCTTTCGCCCTAGAAAGGAAACAAACCTTACCCCCGCCCCCTCCCCCACCATCTTTTTCTCCCCCCCCCCCCTCCTGCTTCCCCCTCCATCTTCTTGCACCACAACTTTACCTTTAGGTTTTTAATAGATTAACATTAGGTTTGAATATTTTATGGAATAAGCTTTAAGCTTAAGTTTTATTTTATTGTAAATGTATTGATGTATTAATAAAATGAGATTTTGTTTGTATCATTTTGTCCTTTTAATTTTGTTTATATTTACATTTATTTTATGTTTTTGTCATTTATATTTATGTCATTGAAATAATATAAACCACTGTCTCTTTAAAAATCTGGGCAAATCATATTTTGGATTCTAAAATACGAAAATCCTAACAATTTGTTTCGGATTCTAAAATCTGAACAAAGGGTATTTTTGGAGAAAAAAAAAGGACGCATGAGAAACTGATAGGGTGAAAAAAGTAATAGTCATAAATTTATGTAAGAACTAGTCCAACATAGAAATTGTTGGCACCTGAAGAATTCAAACTTAAGACTTAAAGAGGATCCCACTTCTACGTCTCAAATTTTCACCATCAAATCTACTCACGGAGGTTCCCAGCCCATAGTTCATAAAAAATACCCCCCGTTTAGATTTACCCCATGAGATGGAAAATACAATATTTTTTTTTTGGATTTATCCTTCCCGACTCAAGAAAAATGGTATTTTTTTCATCGGAAAAGATAATTGGAGGGGTGTAGTTTTTATGAAAGTAGTGGGAATGGGAAATTCCCTCATAATTTTTGTAATTTGCAAATTGGTTTCTATAATTTTTTAAAAATTGCAAATTGGTCCCTGTAATTTTCACATGACAAATTGGTCCCTATATTTTTTAAATTTTGCAAAATGGTCCCTATTTTCATATTTTGAAACTGGTTCCTCAATTTTTTGAAATTTCATAAAAATATACTAACGGCCTTTAAGAATGAATAAGTTTTTTACTTTATCCAAACACAAAATTGAAAATGAAGAAAATTTGATTGAAGTGTTTGAATTGTCTAGAATTCTAATTTTTTTAGAATTATCAATTAGCACATTCAAATACACAAATTTTGCGGTAAAAGAAAACAAAGAAAAAACAATCAAAAATAATTTTATTTATTTGGCAAGGATTCATCGCATATCCAATAAAGACTTGAGTTCAAATTCCGTTGCTTATATGAGAATATTGTTGATGGATAACATGTAAGTATCACTGTAAACACCAAGTCTTTAGGACCAAAATTGGGCTACCAATCACTTAACACTCCGTAATTTCCATACCACCCAAAGAAAAGTACAAAAATTGGCCAACTAGCTACAGGTTTAATCCCATTTAAGGCTAGAAGTATGACAAAGCTGATTCAAAATTGTATCCATTATTTTATTTTTTATTTAAAAAAAATGTAAAAGGTATAATTTGCTAAACAGTTTAGCCAAATGAAAAGCAGTATCCTTGGTTTAAAAAAGTTTAGTAAGAATTTTTAGCTTTGCTTTCACTTCCAAAGTCCAAATTACATTTGATTACACACTCCTCTCTATAGCTCTAAGTGCCTCTAACAAGTGAAACTTTAGTCACAAACTAGCAAATATTGGTGATAGCATCCCCCTACCATATCTCTTCCTATACAAGACCATAGCATAACCACATAAATACTTGTGATGCCAACTATTTCATACCTCAAAATGCAGTTTCATTAGCCTATCTACTCATCACATGACACGTGGCACTACATGCATAATTAGCCACATATCTATAATTGCTATATCCCATTCCCACTCTCTTTTTTTCAATGCAATAACAAAACAACATCCTCATCAAAACTTTTCAACATAATTTTTTTGCAGCCATGGAAACTAGTATAGCATGTTACTCCAGTGGTGCTTTTCTTCCTAGTGTTTCTTCCAAACACTCCCTACCCTCCATCACTTCCTCTTCTGCCTTCAGGGTATGAAGAATAGAACAATCTTAAGAGTTTTTTATTTCAATGATTAATTAATTGGAAAGTTATGTTATGCACTTTATTCTATCTTTATGTAACTTCTTTCACGTGTGATATTTATGCTTTCATTTAATTGAAGAAGAATACTAACATATTGTAATGAGGCAGAGTTTGAAATCAACCTCTTTTTTTGGAGAATCTCTTAGAGTGTCATCAAAATCAACACTGAAGCTTTCAAGGACAAAGAGTACTTCAGTCATAACCAAATGTGAAATTGGCGACAGTTTGGTGAGTTACTTACATGTGTTGCCCATGTATAGTTGAATGAGCCTCTTTGAATTGACTTATTTGAACTTACCTATTGACATAAGCACTCGTGACAATTTATGGGAGTGCTTATGTAAACAACTTATGACATGTCTATTAGTTGTTCTCAACTTATTTCCACAAGCTCTTCAGGATAGATTATGAAAACATTTGATTTTATGTTGATGTTTGTATATTGTAGGAAGAATTCTTGTCAAAGGCGACACCGGATAAGGGACTGATTAGGTTGATGGTGTGCATGGGAGAAGCATTGAGAACAATTTCTTTCAAAGTGAAGACAGCTTCTTGTGGTGGAACACAATGTGTTAACTCTTTTGGGGATGAGCAGCTTGCAGTGGATATGCTGGCTAACAACCTTCTTTTTGAGGTTAGACAATATCAGTATTGGTATCATTGTCAATAAGTTTTGTTAGAAAACTCGATCGAGATCTCGTAAGAGAGAAAAATGTGCACAAATTATAAAATTTGTATTGAAATGATTAAACTGATTATGAAGTGGTTACATTGCATCAAGTCTTTATATAGGCTAACAAGTAACTAACAACTATTAGTAACTAACTAAATAAATCTCTAATAAGTTTCTACCTAATGGAACAACAAATCATGATTTTTTTTAACATCATATTTCTCCATGCTTATAGTTTAATGATCCAATTCATGCACATAGATTGGTCTTGGTCCAATTCCTAGGCAGGGGATCCATAACATAAATATGTGGCTTTTATGCAGGATTTTGATGTAAAATTGTATAACTGAAAAATAATACATGAATCAATGAGGTTCCTACAAGAACATCTCCACACACACAACTAGAATCAAATTCAGGACAACATGCTTAAAGGACTAAATTATCTGTCAACTGTATCAGACTTTGTTAGTACAACTAGTTTAGTTGTCAATGCTATCAATGACGTTAGAATCTAATGTACATAACCACTTTCTTGTTAAATTTTATGTTCTTAATTCCTAAAGTTCATCTATAGAAACAATTTAAAATAATTTTTGAAAGGAAACATGTTTTGTTATGCTGAGGATTAATGATATGAGCTTATTTGATCTTGTGTATTGAACTAAACTCTTAACCTTTTTTACTTTCTTTCTTTCATAATAATAGTAATAAAATGCCATCTTCTTTCCAATGTGGAATGAAGCTAAAGTCTCCAAATTTCTATGCACAGGCCTTGAAACACTCTCACTTCTGCAAGTATGCTTGCTCAGAAGAAATTCCTGAGCTTCAAGACATGGGAGGTCCAGTTGATGGTATGCAATAATGATATCAAACTGTCACAAAAAATATTATTAATGTTTTATACAGATATATCATTTTTTAGGCTAGGCATTTCTCATAATATATGCAACTTACAGGTGGATTTAGTGTTGCATTTGACCCTCTTGATGGTTCAAGCATAGTAGACACAAATTTCACAGTAGGCACCATCTTTGGTGTATGGCCTGGTGATAAGTTGATTGGAGTAACAGGAAGAGATCAAGTTGCAGCAGCTATGGGAGTTTTAGGTCCCAGAACCACTTATGTACTTGCACTTAAGGACTTCCCCGGCACTCATGAATTTCTACTACTTGATGAAGGTAGGATTAATGTCATAGCATTTCTGAGATTCTAATAAGGTAGATGTTACACTTTATGATATGTTCAATTTAACATTAAATTTCACAATGACTCTAGACCAAAAAAAAATGTTTGAGGAAATCAGCACTTTAGTATTTGAAATTATAAAATTCAGTCAATTTAGTTTCTCAAATTTGTAAAATAACAATTTACTCTTTTAAATTGAACAATATCAATCAATTTAGTCTTTCTTATCCAAGTTCAACACTACAATTTTAAAGGTTATATATTTGTTGTGATACAGTAAGAGACTATGAAGTCAAAATGTAAGTCTTTGATTGATTTTGATGAATGTTTACTAAAGATATATTTTAGTGTAGGGACTAAATTGATTGACCTTCTTTAATTGAAGAGATTAATTTTCTATTTCGTAAATTTGAAAGACTAAATTAATCAACCCATACAATTCTGAAGATGGAAATGCAAATGCCAGTTAACTCAACTGTTAATATCCTGCATTTGGTTCTAATAGTGCAAAACTTTAAAATGAGCAATCATAAAAGGGTGCATCAACCCTTTGAATTAAGCAACAGTACTAAATACTTTTGAACTGAAGGATAAAGAGATTTTACTTGCTCAATTTAGAGACAAACTTATCATAGACAAGTATTATCCAAGTTTTATCATATATGACAATCATATTTCAGGAAAATGGCAGCATGTCAAAGAGACTTATGAAATTGGTGAAGGAAAACTATTTTCCCCTGGAAATTTGAGAGCCACATTTGACAATGCCGATTATGCTAAGGTCTACATATATCTTATATGAGAAAAATACATTGTTGTTTGTATTATTAACATTTATCAATGGATACTAACTTCTTCGTTTTTCATCCATTAGTTGGTCGATTACTATGTTAGAGAAAAATACACACTGAGATACACCGGAGGAATGGTGCCAGATGTTAACCAGGTTCTTTTCTCAACACATTCAAACATGATATTAGAATAAGTCCTTGATACCAAATTACTTCACTAACACTTATCTATACGGTTAATTCAACTCATTTATGTATCCATGTTGTTGATGAATATTTTATAAAATATGGTTAACTATCTTTGTATAAGCAGATTATTGTAAAAGAAAAGGGAATATTTACAAATGTGACATCACCAACTGCCAAAGCCAAGTTGAGACTGTTGTTTGAGGTAGCTCCATTAGGACTCTTGATTGAAAATGCTGGAGGTTACAGCAGTGATGGCCATAAATCTGTGCTAGACAAGGTCATTGAGAACATTGATGATAGAACTCAAGTTGCTTATGGATCAAAGAATGAGGTCATTAGGTTTGAAGAAACATTGTATGGTTCATCAAGGCTCAAGGGTGGTGTACCTGTTGGAGCAAGTGCTTAAGCACTTAACCTACATTTCATTTTGAATTTTTATCTGCTTTGTGCAAAAGATATATATGTTATCTTTGAGATAACTGTGTACAATATAGTCATAGGTACCCTATTTATGACTAGAACCAAATATAATTTATGTTCAAATGGCCAACATCTAAGCATCTAGCCATGAAGGCTTCCTTCCATTAAGCAATTAGGAATTTACACATGTTGAGTTTGGCCCTGTGAAGCCCAAATACATAATACAGGTACGATGCATTAGAGATAAACAGATGCAAGAACTTTTTAAAATTCATGATTCGATTTTGATTAAGATTGTCGAAATCGAGAGTTCAAGTAAACTCATTTTGTTTAGTGAAATCAACTCGCAAACTCGACAAGTTATTTCATAAGAAAAATAATATATATCACATATATACTTGTATAATACAATAAATACATCAATACTCAAGTGCAAGTGTGATAAGATGACTTATAATGCACTAATTATGTACTAATATGCCTCGTGATGCTTGCATTTCAATTTTTTACTTCATAACATGCAAGTACAACAAGATGGTCGATCATCAATATTCAACACAACACTTTCATGCTAAGAATAAGTCAAATATCAAAATATGTAAGTCTTATTCTTCTTAGACCAATTTTTTGAATATTATGGAAAATTAATACAAAATATTCTCATGAATTTCAATGGTATATCATCTTGTTGAAATCCTTCAAAATTAAATTCTAAAATAGGATATTCGTTTAAATCATGTTGAAGAAAGATCCTTTACATAAGCCATATCAAAATCTCAATTTTTGAAAAACCTAGTTTAAAAATTATACTTAGGCATCAAGTAAAGTATAGGGCTAATCAAGATAAGCAAACGAATATGGATTCATCCAAAATTTTGTATTGAGATAAGTGCACATAAAAAGACTTGTAGAAATAATATTTTTCATGAAAAGTTTACTATAAGTTATGCTTATATAAAAACAACATATGACATATATTTAATTATCAAAATCATGAGTTTTTGTCATTTTTATTGTTCTAAGTATTATTGTTATCATAAAACATAATTAAGAGACTAACTCAAAAAAATACTCCCTCCGGTCCTATATATAAGAAAAATTTCAAAAAAAAATTTAGTCCTATTTATAAGAAAATATCACAACTTTTTAGGTGTAATTATTGTTTAAAAGACTTTTCTACGCCTTATTTAATACTCCCTCCGTTTCAAAATACATGTCCATTTTAGAGAAATTGCAGTAACCAAGAACAAGCTAGTTTGACACAAAAGTTCCTATTATACCCTTGTCTTTGATTTCCTCCATTTTACATTTATTTACCCCATCTCATAATTACTCCCAATACCAATACCAAAATTAATTAAACAAATTAGTCCATCATTTAAACACCATTGGTCATTTCTTGGGAGAGTCCAGTAGTCATTTCTTGGGAGAGTGCATAAGTAAATTCACTTAAAATTGGGTCAACATTTATTAGTAGAAAATAATTATTGTGGAGAAAATCTAGAATCTAATTAATTGGTAGACAAGGGTAAAATAGACAAAATGTATCCTTAAACTATCAAATGGACATGTATTTTGAAACAAAAAATTTCTCCAAAATGGACATGTATTTTGAAACGGAGGGAGTATTTGTTTTTTTAATATTAGTGGATGTATTTAATGTTTCACGATTTTTTATGAGAGTATATTTGTAAAAATATTCAAAATGTTACACTATTTAATGACTGCATTGGTTTTAGATTTTTTTGGTTTTTCTTCTTATAATAAGGACCGGAGGAAGTATTCATTAATCAATAAGAATAAGTTTTCTATTAATCACATAGCATGACTTGCACATATAAAATGTTGACAAACAATGCAATCAATACACACTTATAGTATTTATCACAAGATCATAAAAATATGAATTAAGACAAGTGTTAATTCATTTAATATCCTTTAAAGTTGATCATTGTGAATTATATGAGTCAAGCTTTTGCATAAAATTGTATTTAGCAAAACATCCCTTATAAAATATTTGAGAAAACTCATATATTTTGAATTCTTTTAGGCAAGTTTTTTTTAGTCTAAAGACTCGTTCATTTTTTTGGTCAAGTAGTCTAATGGCTAGAATTCACCTTTTTTTAAGGTAAATAAGTTGGGTGTCATGTGTTCGAACTCTAACCCTTGCATATTACAATGCATTGTTCCTATTAACTGAGCTAAACTCGCGGGGACAAATATTCATTTATTATAATCAAAAGAGACACATTTTATAGATTTAACATCAATCAATATGAGATATGTCTAAATTAGAATTTTGACAAATGAATTTCATTTAGGCATGATGTGTGAGTTATGAGTGGAGTTTTTTCTTCCCCCAGTATAATGCTTTTTAAGGCCTTAACTTCCTACATTTATTTGTGGGTGGGGAGTGGGGTGGGGGTTGTTGTGTTGGGTATTCTCTGTACTATTTTCTAATATATTCTTTTTAATGTTTTACTAACGAGTGTTTTAAGGACACTATTTAAGGATTCATAATTTAGAAATTATTCATTGAAAAAAGTTTTTTGTTCTAATTTCCGATATATTAAATACACAAGTTTTCATAAAAAAATTATTATCTAAAGTCATTAAAGAGTGCCCTTAGGGCACTCATTAGCATTTTTCTTCTTTTTAAGGGCTTAACTTTCTACATTTATTTGTTGGGTATTCCCTGTACTATTTCTGCATTTATATATGTTTCAATAACGGGAATTATGAAATTATATATCACAGTTTATATATAAAAAAAAAAGTGAATTAATACCATAAAGTTTTTTCTTGAGAGGTTCTTGAGGAAAATTAATACCATAAATTTGTAGCTTATTGTGTATCATAGTTTAAAAATTAAATCAAATTCAATATACAAGCCATAAATTTCAAATTGTTTTTATCTTTTTGAGGTATATTTAATTGAAACAAACAAACCTTGCTATTGCCAGTTCTAAAAAAAAAAAACAAACAAACAAACTTTGCGTATATTCTGGTACTTTTTGTTTCCTTTTAGGAATAAAAAAAAATTTAAATTGAATATTAGGAAGCAAAAATCGCGCCAGGCAGGGGTCGAACCTACGACCTTCTGCTTAGGAAACAGACGCTCTATCCACTGAGCTACAGGCGCTGCTTGTGATACGTTTCTTCCGTTTATATATAACAAACTGTAACGATTTTATGCTTGTTTTCAATTTTCAAATCAAGGGGAAAATATATAGCAAATTGTATCTCAATCTGTTACAAGATTATTATTATAAGAATTTCATTATAAAAATATGATGATAAGAATATTATATTTTAATATAATTTACCATTACTCCTTCAAAATAAAATTACTGTTACATTTGTTCGGTTTTTGTGAGAATTCATTTGTCATAGCTTTTTTTAAGAAAAACAATTACATTTAAAAAAAGGTTAAATAAGTAAATAGTCCCTATAAATATATCAACATTTGATTTTAGTCTCCCTAAAATATTTCTTAGGCTCTACATTGAAAACAAGGACTAATTTCATGGATGAAAAATTTTAGAGGGAGCAAAAGCCTAAGGAATATTTTAGATGGACTAAAATCAAATATTAATATATTTAGAGGGACCATTTACTTATTTAACCCAAAAAAATACTCAATTTTGATAATATTTTATCATAAAACAACTTAAATGAGGAGTTGTTAAGAGTAGTTTTACGAAAAAAAAATAGATTTTATTCAAAAGAAGAGAGAAACAACATTTTATATAGTTGCTCCAAACAAACTAAATGTTGAAGTAACAAAAAACAACATTTTATATAGTTTCTCCAAATAAACTAAATGTTTTAAAAAACTGTATTAGTTTTACTACGGAAAACAAACACAAAATAAATTCTATTTTTTTATAAAATCTCTAAAAACCCCTTTATTATGGATTAAAAAAATAAATTAAAAATAATCTCAAAATAAATTCTCAGTAATAATTATTTCATCCAGTCAAAATTCCTCTTTTTTGGTATAACATCATTTTTTTTTCTTTAAATATATATAACTACGTATTTCATCATACAAATAAATAAATAATTGTAACTACCATTTAATCCAATATAATTTTTAGTGTAACATTTTCTTTTAAGAATACTGTATCATTTAACCCAACATATTAGTATACCGATTAGTTGGCAGTGTTACACACCTTATTTTATTTGTAGAAGATACTAAATTTGCCAAGTATTTGCGAACTAAGTAACAAACTTCTGCTTTTTAAATTTGATTAATAGATCCAAACCTCACCTCACTCTATTCAATTGATCCCAACCCTACCTCATTCTCTCTCGATCAAGAACCTGCGTCTCTTTATCACCATATCACACACATCATCAATCGGCACTCGACATTAACAATGGAATTCAACGGAATGCTGATGAATTCTTGTTTGAACTCATCAAACTCAAATAATAGTTATGGCTACATATATGACAGCACTGAAGAATATAGTAGAATGGTAGAGAATTCTCTTGGCTACAGTCTTCATAGCATGATGAATAATTTCCAAGCACATGAATATTGGTTGATGGAGCAAACCATGCTATGTAGTGATGATCAAATCAATCAGCACAATGAAGTGGTGGTAGAAAATAATACTGCATCAGCTAGGGTTCCACTTTCTGGATATGATCCAGCTGGTTCTTTGAACTTCTCTCCTCATGCAACTGATAATAATAATAATAGAACTACGAATATCGTAGAATGCAAAAAGAGACTAGCATCATTCAAGAAAGTGGTTCATTGGTCACGTGATGAACACATGTAAGTCCTTTTTCATCGTTTATTGTTTCACGTAGTTTGAATTATATCTCTCTTTATATATACACGCCCACGCGCGCGCACACACACGTGTGTTTGACATGGATTTTTGATTTGCAGGCGTTTTCTGAAGGGACTTGTAAACGGCAAAGAAGGAAAGTGGAAAGAAATCTCTAAGGACTATGTAAAAACAAAGACTCCAAACCAAGTAGCAAGCCATGCTCAAAAGTACGAAAAAAGGCAAAAGCAAAAACTTGACGATGATAACAAAAAGATCAAAAGGAAACCTAGAGCTAGCATCCATGGTATAACCACTCTTGATCTTGTTGTAAGTGATGACTCATATGCGTGGTTATTTGATGATCAAGTGAATATTCAAGATGACAACAATAAAAATGGATCACTCTTAGTCACGACTTTCAACCAAGAATGTGATCAAGATGAAGTTGTCGCATCCACTTGATATCTTTAATTTACCAACGACATGATCTAAGTGAAGATGAAACAGTCTGAGTTTAGTTTTATTTTAAGGGTCATGTTAACGAGTCTTTTCTTTAAACATTTTAATTCAAGAAATTATCTACTAAAAAAATCAATTGTTTCAATTTCCAATGCATTAAATGTAATAATTCTCATAAAAAGTTACTATTTAAAGGTCTTAAAAAGTATTCCGAAGTCACTGCTTAACATTTCTCTTATTTTAATTATACACTCCAATCTTTATTCCTTCATCAAGGTTTTATATATCAGGCTTTTTCTAGTAATTTATTTAATGAAACATTTGTTCACCGTAACATGATTGTAACCTTGGTTTTGGCTTTTACTTTTTATTTTAAAGTATTTTATAATATTGTTGTATGTAGTGACACATGTTCCCATTGGCTCTGGATCCTTGTTTTCCACCAAATGTCTACTGAACATTTCCTCATGCATTTAAGCACAACTCTGAAACAGTGACACATGTTCTCGTGATGTTCGTGGTTCCTTGCTCTCGTGATATATAGCAGTGTCCGTATTTTGTTATGTGCTGCAAATGATGGCTTCAAATGCAAACGTGCGCCACAATTAATACAACATTATGCCCAAAAATAATCCATGCATATATAAATTATATCGTACTCCCTCCGTCTCTATTTATAAGAGTACTTTACAAAAAAAATTTGTCCATAAATATAAGATTATATGCAAATTCCTAGATGTATTGATTACTCATTTTCCAAATATACCTCTTATTAATACTATCAATTTGTCTTGATATATAAAAAGTTAACATTAAATATATATTTAACTAAGGGTAATCTAGTAATAGTCACACACATTTGAGACAACTTTATTACTCCAACAATTTTTCTTAATACACGTGATTTTGGTAAACTACTCCTATAAAAAGGGACGGAGGGAGCACTTACAAACAAAAATATATATAGAACAACCATTTCATATTGTCTCGTTTATGTTTGTGTCTGTTTATCCTTAGTGTTTACCCTAATCAATTTTTTTTCTTGATTATGTGATTGTATCTTACATTATGTTATTTCTCTTATTTTATTAATTTCTACATTTTTTTTCTTAATTACTTTCGTCTAGATTGTGTTTTAATTCTTACCCTCGTCTTTAGGTTTTCTATGTGTGTGCATTTAAGATTAATTAGTCTATATCTTCCTTGTCTATTTTTCTTATGCACCTTTTGTATTTACATTTTTTTCTTTGTCCTTAGTATTTTGGTATTTGTTTTGTTTACTTGTCAAGTCTTGTTTATACCTAGTATTCTTTAGGTCTTTTTTTTTTTGTATCTATTTTCCTTAATTATTTGTCCCGTTTACTTTTATAAGACAAAGGGGGAGAACATGTGATAAGTAAAATATAATTCCTCTGTTATAGGATATAGAATGAGAACCTCCTAAGAATAATAGATAGGAAAAAAAGAGTTATACTTCGTTGATGATTGTAATAGAGATAATACAAGATATTATATAGGCAAAGTTATTTTAGATCTTTCCTAACAAACTAGTGAGTCACCAATCTTCTAGAACCAATGAGTCACTACTAAATGACAACATATATAGTCATTCCACTTCTTAGGTGTAGTATGATCCTTTTGGGTCTCCCTAATTCATTGGACTCAATCTCCAATCACACTTCATTGTAGCCTATATCATTGCTCATATCAACATGTCAACATGTGTTGTGTGCACAATAGTGTTTACTTAAAAATGTGTATTGTGAACGATACTTTTTACTTGGATTGTGGTTGTTTATATCCTAGCATTGCATCTGTGTCATTCTTGCATTGCATATCCATCATTCTGTATTGCATGTGTCTTCGTATGTATTTGATATTCATTCTTATTTTAAATGGTTTAACATCCTTAAAAAAAAACGAAGTGTTCGATGTAGACTTAACATCTTAAGAAGAACATGAATCCATTGGTTTAGCATCTTATGCAGTTGTGAATTGTCAAAGTAATCACTAAAGTGAATCCATTGGTTTAGCATCTTATGTAGTTGGGATGTATTTTTAATGTTGTGGTATATAATATGATGATGAGAAAACATCAACATCGATGAATTATAAGAAAAATTGTTTTAAAACTTGGTTTGATTATAGTTTTGGTCCCCTTGTTTTCACTCATTTACGGAATTGGTCCCCTATTTTAAAATCTTAAAATCACTCGGGGTTGGTCCCTCCAACCAATAATTTTTTTTTGTAATTTCATGAATGTTAATTAGCGCACATCATCATGTTGTATGTCACCAATGGCATTGCCATGACCTAGATCAGGGGATTCAAACTTAATTAATAATTAATATATATGTGTGTAAAAATTATATTGCATTTAATTTATATTGTACTAAAAAAAATTACATACATAGTCTACAATTTTCCTCTACACAGTGGCGGGTCTATGCCCTGAGCAATGAGTGCAAAATTTTTAACTTTAATTACTACCTTTAATCCTTATTATATGAAATTGATTTGAGACTTTTTTAGTACTATTTTTTAAAACCCAATATTATTGCAAGCTCCTTGACCTCTCAAGAAGAGAAAGCCGGTAAAGTACAAATCCCCAACGCTAAGGCAACAATTTTTTAGTATTATTTATAAGAAAATGTCACAACTTTTTAATTTATACACTTTTTCCAACTCTCATTTTTTTTAATATTAATGAGTGTTTTTAATGATTCACGATTTTTTTGTGGTTTATTTATAAA
This sequence comes from Medicago ruthenica, assembly GCA_018208015.1. Lineage (NCBI taxonomy): Eukaryota > Viridiplantae > Streptophyta > Magnoliopsida > Fabales > Fabaceae > Medicago > Medicago ruthenica. Next base: position 44,476,709 of record CM031373.1, on the reverse strand, counting down.
AATATTTAAAAAGTTATAATTATTAATAATTATATTGGTTTTGATATTTTTTATTTTTTTTTATAATAAATACCAAAGTGAGTATATGGTAACAAACCAAATAGACACGTAAGAAAAAACTTTAAAACTTTTTAGGCTTACATCTATTGAATAAATATAATATATTATTATATCTTTAGCAAAATATAATATAATATTATACTGTTAGTACTTACTAAAGTAGACACGTAAGAAAAAACTGATTTGAAAGTCTATTGGGGTGTGTGTGAAAGCAGATGCCACACTGGCTGTTGGTGTGTCTCAGAGCAGGTGCAACACTTATTTTTCAGGGTGTTCATAGTGCATGGAATATGAGAAATTAGTGTGGATTTTGAAGTTTGAGGGGATGCAGCTCCATCCCCTGGATTAGGGGTGGACAAGGAACCGAGACCCACCCGAAACCGACAAAACCGTGTGCAGAAAAAGACAAACGGGCGGGTCTAAGCGGACAGTCGGGTCATCGGTTGAATTGTCTCAGTTCTGTGTGGATATGCATGGGCGGTGTCGGACTTGAAAATTAGATCCATAGAAAACCGAAACCGTCCGAATAACTCCTCTTATTTACTAAAAATATCATTATAGAAGTGAAAACGTGTGACAGTGATATAACTCAAATCTATTTTTTATTTATAAAAGGATGAAAAGCTATGTAGAAAGTAGTAAACCTATGGAAAGGAGAACAGTAAAGCTATAAACTTGCGGGCTTTAGGCTTACATGACCGCTTTGAACTAGCCATCAAAGAGAATTTATTAATAAATTATTGAAAACAAATCACGGATTATAATTGTGAGCTACTGTGTGTGTTAGCCTTGCCTTGAATATTCGTATCTCTTTCAACTTCACTCACACATAAGAGAAATGGTATTGTACTGCATTTGTCGGAGACTGCTATGGTTTTGCTCGACGGAATCAGGGGTAGTGGTGCTCATCTATTCTTTATTTTTTTCCTTCTTCCAATCCGAATCTACCCACCCGCCACACCCGTAAACCGAACAAACCGCAATCCGAACAAACCGAGGCTTATGACGGACGGAGATGGGCTGGTATACACCAACCGTGGGTTCATTCGGATCTGCGTTTTTGGTCCGCCACCGACCGAACCCGACCGTTTGTCCACCCCTACCCTGGATGTCATTTAGAATATCTCAAATCACCACTTTTAAGTACAAAAATCTAATGGAGATATCAAAATTAGGTGATTTCAAATTAGTCAGACCAATTTCACGAGCGGGTAAAATTGGGTGACCGAAATTGTAATTAAACATTAAAAGTTCATTTAAAACATGTAATCACCACATTGTACACCAATTATTTAATGAAGGGACCAAAAAAACTGTTAAATTTTAAAATAGAAAGACCAATTTCACAAAATAATAAAAACAAGGGGGTCAAAACTTCTATTATGCTTATTAATAAATAAGAAAAAAGTAAACATGGAGGGACATAAATCTGGCTATGGGAACCAATAAAAGTTGTGATAGAATTCCAACAATTCACGGTTTGAGAGAAAACCTAAAAAAAAAACTATTTGTTGCTCAAAACCGTTGGAACAAAATGTGTTTAACAACTCTCTTATGAATAAAGGGGGAGATTGTTGAAACATTGTGTGTAAACATATCTCTCTCTATGGTTTTGATGATAACAAAGTGTTAAATAGAAAATTGGTTATTTGATAGTGCTTTGTTCAAGTGATTTCAGAACCACGTGTTTATTGATTGGAAACTAATAATGGTTATGAAAGAACAAGCTTAGAGCAAGAAAGGAAAGCTAAGAAGCAATGTTGCAAAGCTAGAAGGAAACTGGGTCTGAAGAAGTGCTCCTGAAGAAGTGCTCCTGAAGTAGTGCTCCTGAAGTGAGAGTCTGAAGCCTGCGTCTGAAGACTGCTTCTAAAGTCTGAGTCTGAAAGCAGCTTCTGAAGGAAGTCAACAAAAAGTCAGCGTCTTAAGAAGTCAACAAAACTCAACTTCTGAAGGCAGCTTCTGATCCGTACAAAGGCAGCTTCTGATGCACTGTTCACGCAGAAGCTTCTGAAGCTGATGTGGCTTGAAAAGTGACTAGGTATTGTGCGCATTTAATGCCTGGATGTGTCAGAACAACCCAATGGAACAGTTGTCTCCCTGACCCAAACATTCCCCAGCTTTTAAGGTAGGCCATTTCAAAAATGGCTGCTGCTCTGCTCTGTTTGAAAAAGTGCAGCACACATTTGCAGAAATCCTAGCTCAACTTGCAACGGCTCTTTCCTCAAATCAAGCAAATCTTCAACAGCTCTATTTCCTCTATAAAAGGAAGAAGATTTGAAAAAGAAATTTGTCTAAGACTCTTGAAACAAAGAACTGAACCCTTGCTCTGTTTTGCTGTAAAAAATACGCAAGTTACCAAACCTCTTAGAAATTCTTTTATCTTTGTAACTTAGAATTTCTTAAGGTTAAGAGTCTTAACCTGTGTTGTATTAAGAGAACACCTCTGATATTTTATCAAGTGTTCAACCCAAACTCATTTACTTGTAAACCAGTTTGGTCCCTAAAGTCTCAGTCTGTATATTGAGCATTTGTAACCTCATTCCTTTGTGGTCTGAGTCAGAAGCCTCTTGACTTGAGTGTCTTGAGCATTGGGAAGTCTCTTGACTTAGTGTCTTGAGCATTGGAAGCCTCTTCCTTTGTGGTTGAGCACTAGAAGCCTCTTCCTTTGTGGTTGAGCAATTGGAAGCCTCTTTCTTTATGATTGAGCAACTGGAAGTCTCTTCCTTAGTGGTTGTGCAAAGTGTAATCTTCTGATTATAGTGGAACTCTCTTGTTGGAAAACAAGGGGACTGGACTACTTCTCACATTGAGAAGGAACCAGTATAAAATTCTGTGTGTCTCTCCTTCATTCTCTTTTTAACTTGTTAATCCGCTGCATATACTTCTGATAACAGTTCAGAACCTGGTTCTGAACTTGTGTTAAGATTTTGAAAAGAAAACAACAAGTTTTTGAGTCACACAATTCAACCCCCCCCTTCTTGTGTGTGTTTTTCTCACCTTCAGTTGGTATCAGAGCTCCGGTTCTGATATTAACACTTAACAGTGTGTCAGTCTTGATCCTGAGAAAAACATGTCTGATAATGAAGATTCACCTCCTCCTCCTCCACCTCCTCCTAGACATACTTCTGTTCAATATGACTATGGTACTGATGATAGAAAGTCTAGGTCACACAATAAACCCCCCATGTTTACTGGTGACCCAGAAAAATTCTCTTGGTGGAAGAGTAAAATGTACAATCATATTATTGGGATTGATGATTCACTATGGGACATCATAGAAGATGGAATCACAATTCCAGTTGATGAAGAAGGTGTTTCTGTCAACAGAAGAGCTCTGAGTGATGCTGAGAGGAAGATTTATAGAAAACACCATAATGTCAGAGGCATTATTGTGGATTCACTACCTCACTCTGAGTACCAGAAGCTGAGTGACAAGTCAACTGCTAAAGCCATATTCACATCCCTTTGCTCTAACTATGAAGGTAATAAGAAGGTTAGAGAAGCTAAGGCAAACATTCTTGTTCAGCAATATGAACTGTTCAGAATGAAAGAGGATGAAAATATTGAGACTATGTTCTCAAGATTTCAGACTCTGGTTTTTGGACTTCAGATTCTGAAGAAGAGTTATACCACAGCTGATCATGTGAACAAACTCTTAAGAAGTCTGCCATCCAAATGGAGACCAAAAGTGACTGCTATTGAGGAAGCTAAGGATTTGAATACTTTAAGTATTGAGGATCTTATAAGCTCCCTCAAGGTGCATGAACTGGGACTCAATGAGGATGAGTCTGTTAGAGAACCAAAAACATTAGCTCTGAAGTCTAAAAGAAAGCCTGCTAAAGCTTTGAAAGCTATTGAATCTGAAGAAGAGTTTCCTGAGGGAAATTCTGATGAAGATTCAGATGCTGATGAGCTTGCAATGCTTTCTAAAAGGCTTCAGTATCTGATGAATAGAAAGAAAAAAATTCTCTAACAGAAGCAGTAACTTTAGAGGATCTGGATCTGGTTCAAAGAGGGATATTCAGAAGGAAAGCTGTTACAACTGCAAGAAGCCTGGGCACTTCATTGCTGACTGTCCTGATCTTCAGAAAGAAAAGTCTAAAGAGAAGGCAAGAAGTCCAGCTCAAAATCCAGCAGTTTCAGAAACAAGCTTAAGAAGAGTCTCATGGCTACATGGGATGATCTGGACAATGAGTCAGAATCTGATGAGGAAGTAGCAAACCTGGCCCTGATGGCAACTGCATCTTCTGATGCAGAATCATGCTCAGATTCTGATGAAGAAGATGAGGTATACTGTGAACTCTCTAGATCTGAATTGATTGAAACAGTTAATGATCTTATGAGTCATCTTAAAAGCAAGTTAAAAGAAATTAAATCTTTGAAAAATCAAACTAACTTGCTGTCTGAGGAAAATCTTAAACTTCAGAATCAAATTTTTGAATATGATGAAGAAGTTGAAGAACTCAGAAAAGAGGCTCATAAGAAATCTGAAGAGGTTCCTAATGAACAGGAAATAGCTCTTCAGGATTTCATCTTAACTGGATTCAATAGTGTTGGGTTTTTGTATATTGGCTACATTTTGCAAAAACATCTACTAGCCAGATGCTGGAACAGATGCTGTAGCATATGGAACAACATTATGTAACTTGTGCTTTTCGCGCCAGCTAGCGCTTTATATTTGTGTACGCAATCTTCCAAAGATTTGCTTGAAGATTTATTTTCCTCTAGCTTGCTGATCAAGGCGCGTGTATCTGATTGAAGATTTGCTTGAAGTTTTATCTGCCTTGCTATTTGTTCCACAAGATATCATTCTATATTTGGAAGCTTTTTATTATTTCTAGAAGATCTTTTCAGCTGGACCGGACAATGTCCATGCTCTATTTTGAAGCCCAGACCCGTGCTATCTCAGTACTATATATTCGTGAAGGCAAACCCTAGTAGGGTAACTAAAAACCGTGTGTGTGTTAGCAAAGCGTGTGTTTAAGGTTTTTAGGGTTTCTTTTGTTAATTGTGAGCCTTGCTTGTATCTCCCTGATTCAAGCTAAGGACTGAGTTTGTTTGAGTTGTAAGTGTAAGCTGCTCCTAAGCTTTTAAGTACGGAGTGAGTATGTGTCATTAGAGTGTGTTTCACTTGGTGTGTTTTGCGTAGTTGATTACAATATTGATTGTGTTGCTGGTAGGAATTGAGACGGGGTCTCATATCTAGGAGTTCCTAGATAGAGTTGCCACTGGTAGGGTCTAGGTGCAAAGTCAAGTAGTGTGTCTGCGTTGGTCTTTTCACTAGAACTATAATAGTGGAATCATTCCTGGATTGGTATCCCCCAGAGTAGGAGAGTTGCTCCGAACTGGGTTAACAAACTCACTGTGTACTTTATATTTCCGCTGTGTTCCTTTTAATTTGTGCTTTGTTACGCTGCGTTATTTTAATTGTGGTTCTGAGTAGACAGGTGCTCGGACAGTTGTGTCAACATTGTGCACAGCATCTGTCAGTCAGGTTGCCAGGAATTTCAATTGGCATCAGAGCAGGCACCCTGTTCTGTGTGGGTGAGCTCCAGGGAAAGAAGTTTCTGGCTCAATGGATAAAGAAGGAGGACTGGTGAACAGACCACCCTTGTTGGATGGGTCGAACTATGACATTTGGAAATCACGCATGACAGCATTCTTGAAATCTCTAGACAGCAGAGCTTGGAAGGCTGTGATCAAGGCATGGGTTCCTCCTAAAATAAAAGATGCGAATAATGTTGATACTGATGAGTTGAAACCAGAAGAGGAGTGGTCTACAGCAGAAGACACTGCAGCTATTGGAAACTCTAAAGCCCTGAATGCTTTGTTTAATGGTGTAGACAAGAACATGTTCAGGTTGATTAAACAATGTACTATTGCTAAGGAAGCTTGGGATATCCTAAGAACAGCTCATGAAGGTACTCAAAAGGTCAAGAAGTCAAGGCTACAACTGCTAACAACACAGTTTGAGAATTTGAGAATGAAGGAAGGAGAGAGTGTTCATGACTTTCACATGAATGTGCTAGAATATGCTAACACATTTGAATCCTTGGGGGAAAAGATATCCGATGAAAAACTGGTAAGCAAAATTCTCAGGTCCCTGCCTAAGAAATTTGATATGAAAGTATGTGCTATTGAGGAGGCCCAAGATATTGGAAATATGAAAGTTGATGAGTTGATTGGATCTCTTCAAACTTTTGAATTAAAGGTTAATGAAAGATCTGAAAAGAAAGACAAGAACATTGCTTTCATCTCCAACACTGATGAAGATGATGTGGAGAGTAATTTAGATACTGATGAGAGCATCTCTGAAGATATTGTGTTGTTGGGCAAACAATTTAATAAAGTTGTGAAGAGGATGGACAGACGCCCTAGGACAAATGTTCCGGACAACAGTCGCAGCATCTATAAAAATGTCAACAATCAGAGGAAACCTAGAACTGATGACAAAATCAATCAAAGCAAAGGGGTGCAATGCCATGAATGCGAAGGTTTTGGTCACATCAGAACTGAGTGTGCAACTTATCTGAAGAAACAAAAGAAGGTGATGACTGTGTCTTGGACTGATGAGGATGAATCAGAAGAAGAACCTGAAACGGCAAAACATGTGAATGCCTTGACTGGAGTGTGCACATCTGACAATGAATCTAGTGATGAAGAGGTAACATATGATGAATTGGCTGATTCTTACAAGGAGCTATATCTCAAAAGTGAGGAAGTTTGTAGAACTTTAGAAAAACAAAAGAGGACCATCACTCTCTTGCAAGCTGAGAAAGACAAACTTCTGAAAATAAACTCAGACCTCAATGATGAGGTTATCTTACTTACTTCCAAGATTGGCAATATGAACAAGCAACTGCGGATGATGAACAAAGGTACTGATGCTTTAGACGAAATTCTGGAAATAGGACAGAAACCTGGAGATTCTAAAGGTATTGGGTTTGACTACAGTTCCTTGCCTCAGCAGAAACAACTACCAGTGAGACAGTTTGTGCCACCTGTTAATACTCATGATCATACTATGTCAAGACAGATGCCCCAGCATCAGGTGATACAACAGGCATCAGGATATAGGCCCAGATCAAAAGGAAGGAATTATGGTTGGGTATGTCACTACTGTGGAAGAAAAGGACATATCAGACCTTTCTGTTTCAAATTATATGGTTACCCAGACAGGACCTATTCACCAAGACCTGATCCCACAGTAAAGATCACCAAGAAGCAGTGGAAGCAGAAAAATGATAATTTCACAAGCAACACTATGGATCCTAGAAAAATAGAATCAGAAGCTGATGAGATTGCTCAAATTGCTCATACATCTCTGAGAGTGTCATCCAGAAATGATTGGTACTTTGACAGTGGATGTTCCAGACATATGACTGGTGATAAAAATTACTTGACTGATGTTAAGCCTTATGCTACAAGTTTTGTGACTTTTGGGGATGGAGCCAAAGGAGAAATAAAGGGTGTAGGAAATCTTGTGGAAGAGGGTCTACCCAAACTTGATAAGGTGCTTGATAAGTGCCAAAAATGAGTTAAAAAGCATATTAAATTTAAGCACTTAAATAGCTTGTTTTGCAAGTTATCATGGGAAAAACTCATAATAATCATTGATTAAATGCCTATTATGCTTTTACTACTTTCCCCATCCATTTGTGCAGGAAAATACAAGCCAGGACATCAACTGAGCAAAGAAAATGAAGTTTTGTTAAAGCCATCGCTACAAGCGCAGGATTGGTCGCTACCAGCGAGGATAGGCAGGGAAAATCAGAACTTTATCGCTAGAAGCGCAGGATTGGTCGCTTCAAGCGATCCTTTTGGGAGGTTCATCGCTACAAGCGATGGATTGGTCGCTTCAAGCGACCAAGGGCGGTTTAGTGCCAGGTGCTGACGTGATGCTTCCTCATTGGCCAGAAGTCGGCCGTCGCTACAGCGAAAGGGTCGTCGCTTGTAGCGCGCAATCTTAAACTCAGAGTATAAAGGCTTTTTAGCTCATTTTTTCTGTACAGGCAGTTAGAGTTTTTAGTTTTTTTTCTCTGTAGAATATTTTAGCTTAGCTTTTAGACAAGAAATAAGGGCTAGAAGCTTTGATCTTCAAGGAGCAAAGGTGATTGGATTGTGGAATCAACCAAAACTCTTTGGGAAATCAAGAATTTAGGTTTGTATTTTCATCTTTTCTCTACACTTTTGTAAAGCTATCATGAGAATGAATAGCTAATTCCCTTTGTTGGGATTGGATGCACTCTTTCTAGCTTAGATGTAATAGTTTGATTATGCAATATATATGGTTTTAGCTATTTATGTGAATTTGAGTTTTTCTTGCCATTCATTGTCATGTTTTGATTTAAAATGATATTGACGAATACTTTTAAATCTTTGGTGAGAATAGCTCTATCAAAATAAGAAAATCTAGAAATGGATTTGGGTTTTGATAATCGCAAATAGTTTCGGAACTTAATGCTTTCGGATCGTTTGATTGATTGGGAAATCGTCGATTAAACGATACGATCGATCTCGCGATGTCATTTGGGAAATCAATGACGTTGTCGAGCGATACGTGGTAATTTCGCTAAAACGCTAAAACTCATATGCACGATCTTTAGATTACATTCGACGCTCGATTGAGGAAATCCTATCTCAACGCTTTTATACCTTAGTTTTTGTCGTCTTTATTTTCCGCATATTTATACATTCCATAGTTTATGTACAAACAATTTACAAAACCCCTTTTAGCTCAAAACGATAGCGATTGTTGAACGGTTCGAAGTAACGCACCAATCCCTGTGGAGACGATACAAAAATACTTACCTCGTTTGTTGTTTGAAATACTGCGACAACAAAATGGCGCCGCTGCCGGGGATTGGTGTTTAGATATTTTTGAGCATCGCAATAATTTTTATTGTTTTGAGCTTTTGTAATTATCTTGTTAATATTTTTCTTCTCTTTTGTAAATTATAAAACTGTGTTAGCATTAACCCTCTTTGTTATACAAAGAAAAGTTCCTTGTTAGTTATTTGTGTTTCAGATTCTCAACATGGAGAAAATCATGGCTGATCATGATTATTTCAACTTCTATACTCCATACGAGTATGAATCCTATCAACAGTATCAACAATATTCGTATGAAGATGAACAAATGGAAAGAACGGAAAATATCTTGAATTTGTTCATGCAACAATCCATGATCAACATGCAAAATACCAACCACAGATTGAGAGCGTTATCAATCCAGTTGGATATTTTGCAAGTTCAATTGAATTGTCTACCAAGAATCATGGAGGTTCAGACCAACAATCAATCCACTTTGGAATTTGGAGAGATTGTTGAAGACGAGGTTGATGAGAGTGAGGAAGAGACGATGTTTGAAGGATGTGGTATTAGGGAATTAATGGAAGAATTAGAAATACCACACACTATAGAACTTCCTCAAGAAATGTCAGATTCTGAAGAAGACATAGCTGTTGATAGTGAAGAAGTGTTGGAGATTGAGAAGACGAAACAGTTTCTTAACAAGGAAGAAACTTGTGCAAAGGAGGGGGTGATAGTGAGCAAGGCCGAAATTGATTTGGTCATAGATTGCATGTGCTCCTTGCTCACCATATTCTGGATATGGAGGTATTGGACTCCACATCAGCTATGCTTAAAGTTCATGGAATTCCTCCCACAGCGAAGGGATACTAGAGCTGATGTGCGCTCCGTCTCGTTTTGGCCACCCTAACACATCAAGCGTCGAGCTAACGACGTAAAACAAGCGCTTGTTGGGAGGCAACCCAACTTTGTAAGTATTTATGCTTTATTTTAATTCTCATAATAGTTTTCACATGAAAGGAATGTGGCGCATTTCAATTTTCAGAAAATCTGTTATCTGTCAAGGTCGCTACAGCGATGAATGCCATCGCTGTAGCGACGAGCTTCAGACTTTTCATCGCTGTAGCGATGGGTGGATCGCTGTAGCGATGACAGTAAAACCTGTCATTACAGATTTTTAATTCTACTAACTCCCATTAACTTCATGTGATAAACTTATGTTTAATTTTGCATTTTTTTATTTTTGTTCAATAATGTTGAATGAGCTATAGATTTATGAATCATCAGATGCATGATTGATAATGATAGAAATTATGGTATTGTGCAAAGCCAAGTTAATTATTTCTTGCTTTTCTAGGTGTGTATTTGAATTTGAAATGAGTACTTTACACACCATTTATCTCATACAGTTTTACGTGATAACATGCTTATTATGTGAACCACTTAGAACTAGCCAAAAATGTGAGGAATCCTCAACCATTGTATATATATGCAGGAGACCGGCATTTCATGTTTAACTCGATTGTTTTATGTTAAATCTAAATGTTGTTTTAAATTGTATAAAAGCATTGAAATGATCAAGGCAATTTTTGAATGAGTGAAACACTTGACCAAATAAACCTACCCTGTGAGAAGTGAGTATCTGTTAACCCCTCTGAGCCTAATGAATCAGAATCTTTAACTATGAACTATCAATATTCATAAGCACAATGCTTAGTGAATTTGCCCAAGTTTTTCAAAATCCAGTTCATAGTTAAATCACTATTAGATTCTGATATTTGATTTCTTTTGAACCCTTATCCATCGTGTTTATTGACCTTTGCCAAAATGATAAAGGAACATTCGATTAGGGTGTCATTGAACTAAGTTGGGGAGAAAGGGAGGTTGTGAATGTTAAGTGAATGGTGAATTATGTATTTGATCTTGACAACAAGAAAAAGGAAAAAGAAAAGACAAAAGAAAGAAAAGCAAACCATGAAAAAGAAAAGAGAAAAATAGAAAGGTTTGCAATAAATCAAAGAAAAAGTTGTCAAGATCAATCAAGAAAAGAAAAACCAGTAAATCACCAAGAGTTGTATTTGAATAAGGAGGAAGTTATGTAAATAGATTGAATGTTCCTCTTGCTTGGCCATTTGAATTCAAATATCCCACATATGACAATTCTTTTGTAACCAAGCCAAATTACAACCCTTAAAGACCTTGTGATCAATGCCTTTTATGCTTTTAGAAATGATAATTAGATTGACACATAATTTGATCGGAATGTTAGCATAATTGCCGGATGAGTGTTCAATACCCTCACAATTGAGTTCAATATGTTTATCTACTTTCTAAGAAGTGTGTTAGGTGTGGTTCATAGATAATTATGTTATTGCCTTGCATTGTATGATGTGAATTTTGTGTTTAGGACTTATGTCATATTCATAGTATATATTTAGATTAATGAGAAACTTAATACTTGCCCGCACAATTCTCATTTGAATTATGTCATCTGAAAACTTTTCATTTCTTTGCAAGAATTGTAAAAAGGTCCAAAGCCTTGATTTTTCCATTTGTTTGAGTCCTTTGTTTGAGGACAAACAAAGATTTAAGTTGGGGAGTGTGATAAGTGCCAAAAATGAGTTAAAAAGCATATTAAATTTAAGCACTTAAATAGCTTGTTTTGCAAGTTATCATGGGAAAAACTCATAATAATCATTGATTAAATGCCTATTATGCTTTTACTACTTTCCCCATCCATTTGTGCAGGAAAATACAAGCCAGGACATCAACTGAGCAAAGAAAATGAAGTTTTGTTAAAGCCATCGCTACAAGCGCAGGATTGGTCGCTACCAGCGAGGATAGGCAGGGAAAATCAGAACTTTATCGCTAGAAGCGCAGGATTGGTCGCTTCAAGCGATCCTTTTGGGAGGTTCATCGCTACAAGCGATGGATTGGTCGCTTCAAGCGACCAAGGGCGGTTTAGTGCCAGGTGCTGACGTGATGCTTCCTCATTGGCCAGAAGTCGGCCGTCGCTACAGCGAAAGGGTCGTCGCTTGTAGCGCGCAATCTTAAACTCAGAGTATAAAGGCTTTTTAGCTCATTTTTTCTGTACAGGCAGTTAGAGTTTTTAGTTTTTTTTCTCTGTAGAATATTTTAGCTTAGCTTTTAGACAAGAAATAAGGGCTAGAAGCTTTGATCTTCAAGGAGCAAAGGTGATTGGATTGTGGAATCAACCAAAACTCTTTGGGAAATCAAGAATTTAGGTTTGTATTTTCATCTTTTCTCTACACTTTTGTAAAGCTATCATGAGAATGAATAGCTAATTCCCTTTGTTGGGATTGGATGCACTCTTTCTAGCTTAGATGTAATAGTTTGATTATGCAATATATATGGTTTTAGCTATTTATGTGAATTTGAGTTTTTCTTGCCATTCATTGTCATGTTTTGATTTAAAATGATATTGACGAATACTTTTAAATCTTTGGTGAGAATAGCTCTATCAAAATAAGAAAATCTAGAAATGGATTTGGGTTTTGATAATCGCAAATAGTTTCGGAACTTAATGCTTTCAGATCGTTTGATTGATTGGGAAATCGTCGATTAAACGATACGATCGATCTCGCGATGTCATTTGGGAAATCAATGACGTTGTCGAGCGATACGTGGTAATTTCGCTAAAACGCTAAAACTCATATGCACGATCTTTAGATTACATTCGACGCTCGATTGAGGAAATCCTATCTCAACGCTTTTATACCTTAGTTTTTGTCGTCTTTATTTTCCGCATATTTATACATTCCATAGTTTATGTACAAACAATTTACAAAACCCCTTTTAGCTCAAAACGATAGCGATTGTTGAACGGTTCGAAGTAACGCACCAATCCCTGTGGAGACGATACAAAAATACTTACCTCGTTTGTTGTTTGAAATACTGCGACAACAGTGCTTCTTGTGAAAGGATTAACTGCCAACTTAATTAGTATTAGTCAACTGTGCGATCAAGGGATGAAGGTCAACTTTACTAAGAGTGAATGCTTAGTTGCTAACAGTGAAGGGGACATCCTGATGAAAGGTGTTAGATCAAAGGACAATTGCTACTTGTGGGTTTCTCAAGATAAAGCAAAGTTATCTACTTGTCTAATAACCAAAGAAGATGAAGTTAAGCTATGGCACCAAAAGCTTGGACATCTGAATCTCAGAAGCATGAAGAAAGCTATTGCTGAAGGAGCCATCAGAGGATTACCAAAACTCCAAATTCAGGAAGGAAGTATATGTGGAGAATGCCAGATAGGAAAGCAGACCAAGATGCCCCACCAGAAGCTGCAACATCTGTCCACATCCAGAGTTCTTGAGCTATTGCACATGGACTTAATGGGACCTATGCAAGTCAAAAGCTTAGGTGGTAAGAAGTATGCATTTGTTGTTGTTGATGATTTTTCCAGATATACTTGGATAAATTTCATTAAGGAGAAATCAGACACTTTTGAAAAATTCAAGGATCTTTGCTTACAACTTCAGAGAGAAAAGGAGTGTGGAATTGTTAGAATCAGGAGTGACCATGGGAAAGAGTTTGAGAATGGTAAGTTTTCTGATTTCTGTATTTCTGAAGGAATATTTCATGAGTTCTCTGCACCCATTACTCCCCAACAAAATGGGATAGTTGAGAGAAAGAACAGGACTTTGCAAGAATCTGCCAGGGTTATGCTACATGCAAAGAAGCTGCCATTTTTCTTTTGGGCTGAAGCCATGAACACAGTCTGCTATATTCATAATAGAGTGACGTTGAGAAAAGGTACATCTACAACCTTGTACGAGCTATGGAAGGACAGGAAGCCAACAGTGAAGCACTTTCATGTGTTTGGTAGTAAGTGCTATATTTTAGCTGACAGGGAACCAAGAAGAAAGATGGATGCTAAAAGTGAAGTGGGAATTTTTCTAGGCTATTCAACAAACAGCAGAGCCTATAGAGTATACAACTCCAGAACCAAGACAGTGATGGAATCTATAAATGTTGTTGTAGATGATGAAGGTAATAATGCTGTGCCAGATGATGCGACATTTGACTCAGCATCTGACCTACAGGAAGAGAAGAAAGTAGATGAAGCAAGTGGTAAGCAAGATTCTGAAGTAACTGGTCCAGAGAAGACTGCTCCCAACAAAGGACCATCTATTAGGGTTCAGAAAAACCATCCCATAGATCAAGTCATTGGCGATCCTAACCAAGGGATTACAACTAGAAGGAACTATGATGAGGTATCAAATTCTTGCTTTATATCTAATTTTGAACCAAAGAATGTTAAGGAAGCTCTAACTGATGAGTTCTGGATAAATGCTATGCAAGAAGAATTAACTCAGTTCAAGAGAAGTAATGTGTGGGACTTAGTTCTTAGACCAGATAATGTGAATGTCATAGGTACCAAGTGGGTTTATAAAAACAAGTCTGATGAAAATGGTACTATCACTAGAAACAAAGCTAGACTGGTTGCACAAGGATATGCTCAAATTGAAGGTGTAGACTTTGATGAGACTTTTGCTCCTGTAGCTAGGTTGGAATCTATTAGATTGTTACTTGGGATTGCTTGCATACTAAAATTCAAGTTGTATCAGATGGATGTCAAGAGTGCCTTTCTCAATGGGTACTTAAATGAAGAGGTCTATGTGGAACATCCTAAAGGGTTCATTGATCCAAGTTTTCCAAACCATGTTTACAAATTGAAGAAAGCTCTATATGGCCTAAAGCAAGCCCCTAGAGCTTGGTATGAGAGACTTGCTGAGTTTCTAATCAACCATGGCTATAGGAAGGGAGGAAATGACAAGACCTTGTTTGTGAAAGATGAAAATGGACAGCTGATGATTGCTCAAATATATGTAGATGACATAGTCTTTGGAGGAATGTCTGACCAGATGATAGAGCATTTTGTTCAGCAAATGCAATCTGAATTTGAGATGAGTCTTGTAGGTGAGTTAAAGTTCTTTCTTGGCCTTCAAGTTAAACAGATGGAAGATACTATATTTATCTCTCAAAGTAAGTATGCTAAAAATATAGTCAAGAAATTTGGGATGGAAAATGCTGCTCATAAAAGAACTCCTGCTCCCACACATGTAAAATTATCAAAGGATGAGAAAGGTGTGGATGTTGACCAAAGCATGTATAGGAGTATGATAGGAAGTCTTCTATATCTTACAGCAAGTAGGCCAGATATCACATTTGCAGTTGGAGTGTGTGCCAGGTACCAAGCTGAACCAAAAATAAGCCATCTGACTCAGGTAAAGAGAATTCTGAAGTATGTAAATGGTACTAGTGACTATGGTATGTTGTATTCTCATGGGGAAAGCACTGTGTTGTTTGGGTATTGTGATGCTGACTGGGCTGGAAGTGCAGATGATAGAAAGAGTACCTCTGGTGGATGTTTCTTTCTAGGCAACAACCTTATATCCTGGTTCAGTAAGAAGCAAAATTGCGTTTCTTTGTCTACAGCTGAAGCTGAGTACATAGCAGCTGGTAGTAGTTGTTCTCAATTGTTGTGGATGAGATAGATGCTGAGTGAATACAATGTCAAGACAGATGCTATGACATTATATTGTGACAATCTGAGTGCAATTAATATCTCCAAAAATCCTATACAACATAGCAGGACCAAACACATTGACATTAGACATCATTTTATCAGGGATCTTGTTGAAGAAAAAATTGTTACTCTTGAACATGTTCCAACTGAAGAACAATTAGCAGATATTTTTACCAAAGCCCTTGATGCTAATCAATTTGAAAAATTAAGACGGAAGTTAGGGCTATGCTTAGTTGAAGAATTGTAGCAATTAATGTGCAAGGGGCGTGCAGCTATTATTTTTTTCCTCCTCAACCGCTTATTGCACGTCATTCAAGGAGGTTATTGCCAACTTGCCTTTTTCAAAACTCTCGCACGCTATCATCATTGTCTTTGTCTTAACTTCTCTCAACCTCTCATCTCCTCTCTTACCGCGCACATCATCATTCAAAAATCGCACTCTTTTCATACCTTCAAATTCAAAATCATCACCATGGCCGATTCTACCTCTCATCAAACTATGCAAGATCAAGCTCCTGAAGCTGTCATCACCGATGCGCAACCCCTCACTACTATTCTCAGCGCTCCTACTAAGAAGCGACGAACTAGGTCGTCTGCATCACGAAGGAAGACTCCTGCCAAATCTAGCAAAGACACCTCCTCCACTGCTGTGAACACGAGGTCAAAATCGAAAGGTAAAACTTCTACCACTCCCGCTGTTCAACGAGTAGGGCTTAGCATGGATGATTTATACCTTAAGGACAATCCTTTTGTATCTACTGTTGTTGAACCAAATGCTGAACCTTCTGTCACCGAATCTGAGAATGTTGCGGTTGAAAGTACTGTAGCTATGACTGAAACCCTAGGTCCTGATAATCCTAAGGTAGATGACAAATTAGTTGGTGATTCTTCGAATTCCCCTATTGAGCAAGATGTTACTACTGGTTCTGGTGATAAGAATGTTGTTGATACGGCCGTTTCTGAGACACCTGCTGATCCCCCTGCCACAACAAAGGATGCTGTGACAGATGCTCAAGCATCTTTTTCACAAGCTCATGAGGAGCCTGATGAGGTGGTTCCAAACATCTCTGGTTCTGTGAGTGTCCCTGAGAATGAGTCCTCAGAGTCTGAAGATGAAGGTACTGAGACTCAGGATGTTGTAGAAAATGCTGAGACTGTTATTTTAGACCATGCTGACACTATTGCTGTTGAGGAAGCTGTGCCTGAAGAAAGACCTCAGGAAGAAACTGGTGCTATTGGTGTTGCTCGCAGGACTAGGAGAAAATCTGACAAAACTGCTACTTTTGTTAGTGAAGAAGAAAAGGATAGGAAGAAGAAAACTGTTAAGGCTGGGAAGAGGCCTGTGTATGGCCCCCCCAAGGCTGGGAGCAAGAAGGTGGCTCAAAGTGGTCACAAGAAGAAGAGCCTCAAAAGAAAAGACCCTCCCTCTAGTGACTCTGAGTTTGAGGTTGCTGAGCTTGAAGCTGCCACATCTGGTGAGGCTTCCAGAAAAACAATGAAGGGTATGAAGATACCTCTAACTATTCCTCCAGCCCCTCTTGATAATGTTTCTTTTCATTTGGAAAATGGTTCTTCTAGGTGGAAGTTCATATACCACAGAAGACTGGGTCTTGAAAGAAATTTGAAGGAAGAAGTTTTCAAGTGCAAAAAGCTGGTTGATGTGTTGGAATTTGCTGGACTGATGAAGACTGTGAGAAATCTGGGTCCATGTTATGATAAGCTGGTCAGGGAGTTTTTGGTGAATGTTTCTGATGAGTGTGATGACACAAGAAACCCTGAGTATAGGAAGGTTTTTGTTCGTGGTAAGTGTGTCAATTTTTCTCCTATGGTGGTCAACGCATATCTTGAGAGGTCTGCTGAGGAGACCCCTGAGCTTGAGGTCACTGAGGACACCATCTGCAAGGCAATCACTGATAACAAGATTAAGCATTGGCCAAAGCATTTGTCTTCTGCTCAACTGTCTCCTATGTATGCTGCTTTGAATAGGATCTGTGCTCAAAATTGGACTCCAACCACTCACTCAAATTCTGTTGCTTCTGGATTGGCTAAGTTCATTTATGCTGTGGGGACCAAGTCACCCTTTGATTATGGAGCCTACATCTATTATCAAGTTTTAGAGCATGCTAAATCTTTTGCTATTAAGTTTCCAATTGCTTTTCCTACCCTCCTGTGTGGAATTATTCTTCAGCAACACCCTGATATTTTGATCAGTAGTGATGAGCCCTGCAAGAGGCCTGGTCCTATGGCTTTGGATTGCAGTCTGCTGTCTGAGACACATGATGCTGATGTAGCTGGTACTTCTGTCCGGACATCTGGTGTGCTCTCCAGAAAGCAAATGATTGCTGATCTTACTGAGACAAGTGTGGCTCTTGGAGCTAGGAAGGTGAAGATTGACAGGATCATTGCAGCTTTGAAGGCTGAAGCTGCTGCTGAGGGTGAGCAGGATGAGGAAGAAGGAGGAAATACGCCTGTTGCTTCTGCTGATGCTACTGAGGATGCCTCTGATGATTCTGAGGATTTCTGATTTTCTTGTTTTGTTCTGATCTCTTTTGATGTACTCTTTTTGCTCTTGTTGGTGACTGGGCTATGCCCTGAATTTCTTATGCACCTTGTGTGCTTCTGGTCTGTAATATGCACTCTATGGTTTCTATGCTCTTTCTATGAGTATGCACTATCTGTTATTTGTCAGAATTTATGGCTAAAAAGGGGGAGTAGAATAATGCAATGTGCGTGTGCATGTGTGTTGCTTATAGCTTATATTATCTTGGCTGGTTGTGCGCATGATTTGAAGCTTATATTTTGTATGGTTACATATGTTGAGGGGGAGTGTAGTATATGTTGAGGGGGAGTACTGGTACATATTTTGAGGGGGAGCTCTCTTAAGTTTTTTTCTTGGTGTGTGGAAATTTATTTTTTCCCTTATCTATGTGATTCCACTATATGAGAGTTTATTTCTCTCTGGTTGTTCCTATGAGGCTAGATGTTTGTGTTATCTGGTGCTTGCCTCTGATACTTCTTGCAAGATATCTTTGTCCAAATTGCTCCTTGGAAGTAATCTCATTATATGCTACGATATTTTCTTTCCTTGTTGTGTGCCTTTGTTGACGTGAAGGAAACTTATCTGTGTATCTCCCAAGGAACTGGCTCTAGAGTGTTTTAGCCAAAATTTTGCCAAAGGGGGAGATTGTTGGGTTTTTGTATATTGGCTACATTTTGCAAAAACATCTACTAGCCAGATGCTGGAACAGATGCTGTAGCATATGGAACAACATTATGTAACTTGTGCTTTTCGCGCCAGCTAGCGCTTTATATTTGTGTACGCAATCTTCCAAAGATTTGCTTGAAGATTTATTTTCCTCTAGCTTGCTGATCAAGGCGCGTGTATCTGATTGAAGATTTGCTTGAAGTTTTATCTGCCTTGCTATTTGTTCCACAAGATATCATTCTATATTTGGAAGCTTTTTATTATTTCTAGAAGATCTTTTCAGCTGGACCGGACAATGTCCATGCTCTATTTTGAAGCCCAGACCCGTGCTATCTCAGTACTATATATTCGTGAAGGCAAACCCTAGTAGGGTAACTAAAAACCGTGTGTGTGTTAGCAAAGCGTGTGTTTAAGGTTTTTAGGGTTTCTTTTGTTAATTGTGAGCCTTGCTTGTATCTCCCTGATTCAAGCTAAGGACTGAGTTTGTTTGAGTTGTAAGTGTAAGCTGCTCCTAAGCTTTTAAGTACGGAGTGAGTATGTGTCATTAGAGTGTGTTTCACTTGGTGTGTTTTGCGTAGTTAATTACAATATTGATTGTGTTGCTGGTAGGAATTGAGACGGGGTCTCATATCTAGGAGTTCCTAGATAGAGTTGCCACTGGTAGGGTCTAGGTGCAAAGTCAAGTAGTGTGTCTGCGTTGGTCTTTTCACTAGAACTATAATAGTGGAATCATTCCTGGATTGGTATCCCCCAGAGTAGGAGAGTTGCTCCGAACTGGGTTAATAAACTCACTGTGTACTTTATATTTCCGCTGTGTTCCTTTTAATTTGTGCTTTGTTACGCTGCGTTATTTTAATTGTGGTTCTGAGTAGACAGGTGCTCGGACAGTTGTGCCAACATTGTGCACAGCATCTGTCAGTCAGGTTGCCAGGAATTTCAAATAGAACTAAAATTGCCTCTATGAT
This sequence comes from Medicago ruthenica, assembly GCA_018208015.1. NCBI lineage: Eukaryota > Viridiplantae > Streptophyta > Magnoliopsida > Fabales > Fabaceae > Medicago > Medicago ruthenica. Next base: position 44,457,115 of record CM031373.1, on the reverse strand, counting down.
GTATAATATGATCAGAAACAAAGGTGAAGGCATTGGCTATGATTCATTTAAACCTTCAAATGAATTAAACTCACCTTCATGTTCTGAAGATATTTTAAAAGGCAATGGTATATGCTTTGTGCCTGCTTCTGATAACTCTGAGAAGCTGAAAGTATCAGAATCTGAGACTAAGTCTAAAGTTCTGAACAGCTCAGACTATGAAGCTTCTGAACCTAAGGGGAAGATGAAGGCAGATGTTAAAACCCTGCCCAAATCTAAGCCAAAAGGTCCTAAGCCTAAGAGTAAGAGGAAATCAGACTCTGAACCTGAAAATGTTCAGAATCTGAAGAGTTCAGAACCTGGAACTAGTAAGTCTCAGAATCTGAATAAATCTGATTCAAATTTTTCAAAGACTGGGTTTATTAAAACTTCAAAACCTATTAAACCAGTCAAAACAAAACATTTTCAATCTCAGAATGTTGAGCAAAGCAAGCAAAAGCAAACCAATCAGTATTCTGCTTCTAATTGTTTAAAGAAAGGCAAAACTGAAGCTTGCCTTGTGCCTGAAGCTAGCAGAGTTAGAATTCTGAAGAGATCAGAACCAAAGTGCTCAATGGTTCAGACTCTAAACAAATCAGAACCAAAGACCTTCAAGTCTAAGGTTCTGAAGAAATCTGAGTCCAAACCTTTGAGAACTCAGGTTCTGAAGCTCAGACTTATTCAAGATACAAGGGTTTATATCCAAAGTATCAGAACAAGTCTGAATATCATAACTTCAGACACAAGTTTAAAAAGCCAAAACCTTTCAGGACTAACCCCAAAGGACCCATGAAAATATGGGTACCTAAGTCTGAGATCATTTCAATTGCAGATATGCTTAACATCCAAAGAAAAGGAAAGGTCCTGGTACCTGGATAGTGGATGCTCGCATCATATGACAGGGGACAAGTCTATGTTCCAAACCCTGACTCTGAAAGAGGGAGGAACTGTGGGGTTTGGAGGAAGTCAGAAAGGAAAGATCATTGGTACTGGTAAGATAGGTAATTCTTCCCTGTACATTGATAATGTTTGGCTGGTAGATGGACTTAGACATAATTTACTTAGCATAAGTCAATTATGTGATAGTAATTATGAAGTCCTGTTTAATAAGAACACTTGCACTGTAATCAACAATGAAAATAAGTCTGTAGTGTTCAGAGGCAGCAGGAAAAACAATGTTTATAAAATAAATTTTTCTGAATTGGTTCAGTAGAAGGTAGTTTGCCTTCTGTCTGTGAGTGATGAGAAATGGGTCTGGCACAAAAGGCTGGGACATGCTAACTGGAGACTCATCTCTAAGCTTACCAAGTTACAGCTGGTCAGAGGCTTACCCAGCATTGATTATCACTCAGATGCTCTGTGCTCAGCATGCCAAATTGGAAAATTTTCTAAAACTTCTTTTAAATCAAAGAACATTGTTTCCACCTCAAAACCTTTAGAACTCCTTCACATTGATTTGTTTGGTCCTGTTGGAACAACTTCAATCAATGGGAAGAAGTATGGACTTGTAATTGTTGATGATTACAGTAGGTGGACTTGGGTTAAATTCCTCAGAACCAAAAATGAAACATATGATGTGTTTTTCAAATTCTGCAAACAAGTACAAACAGAAATTGATTTGAAAATTTTAAAAATCAGAAGTGATCATGGTGGTGAATTTGAAAATGAACCTTTTGAAAACTTTTGTGAAGACCATGGAATTCTCCATGAGTTCTCATCTCCTAGAACTCCACAACAAAATGGAGTTGTAGAGAGAAAGAACAGGTCTTTACAAGAAATGGCCAGAACCATGATTCATGAATCTAAAATTGCTAAGTACTTTTGGGCAGAAGCTGTAAACACAGCATGTTATATTCAGAACAGGATCTATATCAGACCTGTCGCGGTGATTTTCGGAGATCAAGCTATTGATTAGCGTTGACTCACTAATTTTAATTCACGACTGAACTTTTAATTTTTTAAATGAAAAGTGGAAAAAAGTTCTAAATTACCACAAATTTAAAAATTTGGGGTTCGGGGGTTAGTTACGTTTAGGGAAGGTGTTAGCACCTTAAACGTTCGTAGTACTCTACGAGAACCTCTTGATTTTATTTATTTATTTTTTTGCTATAACTTGCTTATTTTTATAGAGAAAGAATTAAAGTAGTGAAAAAAGAAAATGTTTTTTTTTTTTGTATTTTTTATGATTTGGAAGGACAAGGTCCTCTGCCTACGTACCCGTGAGGGATCAAAACCTCGTAGTTCGGGGTAAAAATGACGTTTGATTTGTTTTGTATTTTTTAATGGTTTTAAAAAAGGTTTTAAAAATAAAAGCCAAATGGCAAAATGGGATTGGTTTGTGTTTTTTATTTTGAAAATGATTAAAGTGTAATTAAAGTGGATTAATGATTTTTTAAAGAAAATAAAAGAGAAAAAACGGACACTTGATTGAAAATCAAGGTTTATTAAGAAAAGATTTTTTGTGATTTTTTGTTATTTGCATGTTTTTGTTCTTTTTGTTTTTAATTAATTAAGACTAAAAGTAACTAAAAGCTAAACGCGAGGAAATTCCGTGGTGACGTTGGATCACCACGAAACCTTTTTGAAATTAAACTAACCTAATATTTTTGTATTTTTTTTTAAGCGAAATAAATAAAAAGATATAAAGCGGAATAAATAAAATGTGGTGTCAGTGCATATTCTCATTTATATTTATTTACATTGTACCTAAATACATTCTAATAATAATGGAATAAAAATAATAAAATGATAAACAAAAAGAAAGAAAAAAAAAACAAAATTACAAATAATAAATATGCTAAAAGAAAGATAAAAATGCATGAAATAAAAGGAAAAATAAAAAAAATGAAAAAATGCATGAAGTTCTGAAAGGTAAATGCGATAAAATAAAATGCCTAAAAAATAGATAAGGATTAAAAATAAAATGCAAGAAAATGATAAAGAAGGTAAAAAGAAATAAGAAAGAAAAGGGGGGTGCAGTAAGAAAATGGGGGGGTGTAAGCAGCAAAACAGTAGAGAAATAATGAAAAGAAAGTCTGGGCCGCAGATTTGGAGTTGGGCCGCGGGTTATATAAGTGTTTTTTTTTTCAGAATTCATTATTTCTTCTCCTCCTTTCTCTCTCTTACTCCCTTCTTCTCTCTTTCTCTCTCAACTTTCTCTGAAAATATGCCTGGCCGGAAAAGGTTCCGGCGCGGCGGCCGCCGGCGGCGCCACCGCGCCGGAGGGGCAAACCTCCTTCTTTTTTAAAAAAAATTCGTTTTTTCTAGAGGTTTTCTCCTCCTCCTCCTAAATCCAGGCTTGTTTTTTCTCAAATCCCTTCTCAAAAAACTAGATCTAAACCAAAACGAACCTAAAATGAATACTTTATTTTCGTTGAATTTCTGTTCGGTTCTGGCCTGGATAAGGGTTATGTTTGTGGGTTGTGTGTTATTTGGTGGTGTGCGGTTGTTGTGGTGTTGTGTGGGAGGAAGGTTTTATGGTTGTTTTGTGTTTTGCGAAGGGTGTGTGAGGGTGTGTTTGTGTGGTGAGTGTGAGAGGTTTGTGAAGGAGGAGGGGGTGGCCGAGTGTGGTTTGGTTGTTCGTATTTAGAGGAGGGGCCGTATTTGGTTTTGTGGGAGAGGGTGATTCGTGTGTGAGTGGTGATGGCTTAGCTGGGTTTTTGGCCGTGAGTGGTGTGGGTTGTTGGGTGGTAGTGAGTGGTGGTTTGGAGGTGGTGGCTGTACGTGAGTCCTTTTAGTAGTGTTTGGGGGAGTGGTACGTGGCTGTACGGTGGCTGGGTTGAGATGGTTGTGATGTTATGGCTTATGGCTGGTTGTGGTGGGCGTGTGTGTTGTTGAGGGAGGCTTAGAGGGTGGTGGCTTTGTTTGCTGTGTTGTTGTCTATTCTGATGATTTTTTTTCTTAATTGGCTTTTGCGTCCATTCTCCCTTTGACTGATCACTGCTCAGTGTTAAATACACCAAATGCTATCAATGACCATAATGCTGAATAAAACCCATTAAGTGACACATTAAAACACATTAAGTTTATTAAAAAAAGTCAGATTATAAAAATTAAAAAAAAGTCAGATTGTAAAAAGTCAGATTATAAAAAATTAAAAAAAGGTAACTATTAAAAAAAAAAGAAGAAAAACCAATAAACAATAAAAATGCTGAAAAGAAACACTAAAATATTTAAAAGAAAAAATAATAATAACAAAAACAAAAAGATGGACCCGAATGAAACCAAAAAATGAGGTATTTTAAAATACCTCTCTGTCGAAATTTCGTCTGAGACGACGAAAAATTCCGAACTAAAAAAGACGAGTAGAAAAATAAATTTTAGGTCAAAAATTGGGGTATGACAGATGCCCCTATTTAAGTCTCTTCGTCCGGAGATCTGAAGAGAAAATCTTGGATTCGACGGGTCGAAGGGACTTAAATACAGAGTACGCCAATTTTGGACCTAAAAAGAAACAATGTGAGATGCTCGTGATGCAAATGCAAATGCAAGACGGCGAAGCTGACCCGACTGGGGGTAAAACAACACAAAAGGATACCCGAGTTTGTTAAAGCAAGGGATCCGACTCCACTGGGGAATAACATGATTTCACTGGGGAAGGAGTTGTCTACTATCAACAAAGATGACAGCTTAAAGAAGACAGATGATATGTATTACCTACTATCGTATATGGATAGCTTAAAAGAGGTAATATAAAAGGAGACACCGTCTACTATCGTTGTATGGATAGCTTAAAACAGACAGATGACATGTATTACCTACTATCGTGTATTGATAGCTTAAAAGAGGTAATACAAAAGGAGACACCGTCTACTATCGTTGTATGGATAGCTTAAAACAGACAGATGACATGTATTACCTACTATCGTGTATTGATAGCTTAAAAGAGGTAATATAAAAGGAGACACCGTCTACTATCGTTGTATGGATAGCTTAAAACAGACAGATGACAAGTATTACCTACTATCGTGTATTGATAGCTTAAAAGAGGTAATATAAAAGGAGACACCGTCTACTATCGTTGTATGGATAGCTTAAGACAGACAGATGACACGTATTACCTACTATCGTGTATTGATAGCTTAAAAGAGGTAATATAAAAGGAGACACCGTCTACTATCGTTGTATGGATAGCTTAAAACAGACAGATGACAAGTATTACCTACTATCGTGTATTGATAGCTTAAAAGAGGTAATATAAAAGGAGACACCGTCTACTATCGTTGTATGGATAGCTTAAGACAGACAGATGACACGTATTACCTACTATCGTGTATTGATAGCTTAAAAGAGGTAATATAAAAGGAGACACCGTCTACTATCGTTGTATGGATAGCTTAAAACAGACAGATGACATGTATTACCTACTATCGTGTATTGATAGCTTAAAAGAGGTAATATAAAATGAGACATCGTCTACTATCGTTGTATGGATAGCTTAAAACAGACAGATGACATGTATTACCTACTATCGTGTATTGATAGCTTAAAAGAGGTAATATAAAAGGAGACACCGTCTACTATCGTTGTATGGATAGCTTAAAACAGACAGATGACATGTATTACCTACTATCGTGTATTGATAGCTTAAAAGAGGTAATATAAAAGGAGACACCGTCTACTATCGTTGTATGGATAGCTTAAAACAGACAGATGACATGTATTACCTACTATCGTGTATTGATAGCTTAAAGAGGTAATATAAAAGGAGACACCGTCTACTATCGTTGTATGGATAGCTTAAAACAGACAGATGACATGTTTTACCTACTACCATTGTGAGGATAGCTTAAAGAAGGTAAGAGATAAATGTCAGCTGCTCGGGACGTAGCCGAACTTGCCGCTGACGACAGGATAAAAGGTATGCACAAGCTGTTCATTAAAGAACTGTCACTTGGCGAAAAGAGGGTGACATCTTTGGACCAGACACACTGGGGATGACACTTGGGGATAAAGAGAGTTAAAAAAAAAGTTCATGACTGATTGGTATGAAAAACAAGACTCAAGGTGGTTAATGCAACCATGTATGAATGACGTTATGTGCATGTTGTGTATGCAAGAATGTGTATATGCATGAATGTATGAATGCATGAATGATGATGTGACTTGTATGACTGGCATGACTGATTAACTTGTGACTGTATGAAGGATTGACTGGCAAGATTGTACGGAAGACTGACTTGTATGATTGTATGAAAGACTGACTTGTATGATACAAGATTGGACGGATAAGATGAAAAGTGACCCGACGTCGCATCACAAACACTCGGCAATCTTCAATGGGGATGATGCCACTGGGGACATATCAAAACAATGACGGGGTAAGGCCCGATGTCTGCAACAACTGGTGGGGAGCAAACACTTCCTGGGGAGACGTGTCGATCCATAGGCCTGGCAGAAGAACTGGCGTTTCTGTGGTCATGCTTATCTTTTTTTCTCTTTTTTGAATCCCTAACTTTTGCCTGGACCGCCCTTTCGGGTTTTCAGTCCATCGGGAATATATTCTTTTTTGTATGCCCCTAATTTTTACCTGGACCGCCCTTTCAGGTTTTCGATCCACCAGGACGCTCATTTTTGCCTAAGCCGCCCTTTCGGGTTTTCGACTTACCGAGCTCTTTTCTTTTTCTTTCTTTTTTTTCAAGCAATTGACCACGTTTAACCCGCAGAGTTTGTCCGTTCTCAGGATAACCGTTGACGCACACTTCACTTATTCATGAGTTCAGAGAGACTGTGTTTGTTGTTTATGCTTTTCAAAAAATATAAAAAAAAATTTATGATTTTGAAAAAAGTTTTGCTTCAAGCACTTCCATCAAAAATAGAAGAAATTTTATAAACCGAACAAATGAGAATTCCAAATAAAAGGCACAGGCTCAAATTCATTTTAACAGAGTGGTGGCCCGCCAATGGCGTTGCCCCACGGATATCTCAAAAGTTTGGAAAATGGTAAATATAAGGGGAAGGTACATTGAACACAATAACCGCTATTTTCCCTAACAACTTTGAATTCCACCGTTTAGATGCTTCAGATTCAGAGTCTCTTTGACCGCTAACGTGCCCCAAGTGAGTCATGGCCAACCTGATGCAGTTACTTCGTCTTTTGATCCTTAACTTTTGCATAGACCGCCCTTTCGGGTTTTCGATCTATCAGGATGATTATCTTCTGTTTCATGTCTCTAATTTTTGCCTGGACCGCCCTTTCGGGTTTTCAGTCCACCGAGACGCTCATTTTTGCCTAAGCCGCCCTTACGGGTTTTCGACTTACCGAGCTGTTCTTTTATTTTTTTAGACAAAGTATTTCTTGACTGCATCGGCGTTCACAGGACGGGGAAGCTCATCACCATCCATAGTTGTAAGAGTCATTGCACCACCGGAGAATGCTCTTTTGACGACATATGGGCCTTCATAATTAGGCGTCCATTTGCCCCTGGAGTCCGGTTGAAAGGATAAAATCTTTTTGAGCACAAGGTCTCCTTCTTGAAATTCACGGGGACGAACCTTCTTGTCAAAGGCTTGTTTCATCCTCTTTTGATACAGTTGACCATGACACAAGGCAGCCATGCGTTTTTCTTCAATCAAGTTGAGCTGATCATACCTACTTTGACACCATTCAGCCTCGGACAATTTGGCTTCCATCAAAACTCTCATCGACGGGATTTCGACCTCTACAGGGAGCACTGCTTCCATGCCGTAGACTAAAGAGAAAGGGGTTGCCCCTGTTGAAGTGCGCACTGAGGTACGGTACCCATGCAGAGCATACGGTAACATGTCAGTCCTGTAAGTGGCTACCATCTTCTGCACTGTTTTCGTGATGTATTTTCCTTTTTGTTTTTTTTCCTTTTGTTGTTGTTTTTTTTTTGCAGCTTCAATGGCACCATTCATTTGGAATTTTATCAGAGATACTATAGTGGCAGCTCCTCGGAACCCAAGTTAATCATTTCAAATGCTTCTTCATGAGGCTGAATGGCTTTCATGTCATACTAATACCGATAGATCTTTACAGGAATCCCTTCGTCCTCCTCCTCTTCAGCTTCGTAAACAGGGAACTCAAAGTCGGGAGAGAGCATAGGGTTATAGTGTTCAACGGGTTTATTGATGTTCAGTCTACATATGATTGATGATTGATTTTAGAAAATGAGTAAAAAACGCAGACCTTTTGAAATTGATTGAGAATAAAATAAAAATATTTTTTTTGGGTTTTTTGTGTTACCATTTTCCAGAAAAAGCAGTAAAATAAAAATAAAAGTCGCGAAAGAAACGACAATTTTTCATTGATAGTAGTAACTTGAAGACAAAAGTAGAGCCCTACATGATTTCACTTTCGTCTCGGGCGAAACGAAAGGATTTTTGAAAAGACAAGACAACAAAAACACATTATTTGGACCCATGAGTAACTGAGGGAATGTCAACAGCGACCCAATTGCGGCAAACCCCACCTCGTGTTTGCATGACCACACCCATCTTCTGTCTGCACGAGTGTTGTAGGTGCGAGTGGATTTGTAATGAATGCGCCGGGCCACTTTCTTTGACTGCGGCAGATTGACCCTTTTGTGATGAAACAAAGGATGGGACTCAACTTGGAAACTATGAATGCAGTATGATGCATGATTATGCTTATGCAAAAAAGAAGTGTTTGTTATCGAAGGACTTTATTGAAGTTATTGTAAACATCATGGTTTGAACATTTCGTTTGAGCATCAAGGCATTACAAAATAGTTCTTTTTTAGAAACCAAGCCAAGGGACCAATTCAAAAGTCCTTTAGTGGAAGCTAGATTTTTTTAAAAAAACCTAAAGACTCCTAGCTTCCTTAAATTCAACAAATCAGGGCTCTTGAAGGTGTACTTCCTAGTGCTCCTCTATGATGTTTAAAAAAACTTGTTTAAGTCCTTCGGTAATTGGATGAAAAAATGAGTTTATGCATGGATGCATGTACGCATGATTATGCTAAAGAGCGGAGAAAACATGGTGAGGTTTAAGTTCATAATGTTGGAGTCAAGGGTAAACACGCCATTTGGTAAGGACTATGGTTTCAAATGTACATGTATCACGGGTTCTACCAAGTTCCCGAAGTCATCGACCACTTCCGAATATTGTCGGATTACGGGACTACTCCCGGTCCAACGACGTTCGTAAGAAAGTCTCGTTTGAGTGTAGTATCGCGTATCAACCAATTCAAGACTACTCTTGATTAGCCACCGCACTACGTCCTAAAAGGCCAAGATGGGTTAAAGGTAACTCTAAAGGTCCTCAACTTCATCGGTCACTTGAAAATAACGATGTCGAACACGACTACTCATGTCAACATAGTAATACTTCCAAGATTCCTCCATTGAGTGGGGTTATCACATGTGCCACATCCGAAACTCACTCTCGGAAAGACACTTTGATTATACCACCATCCTATCTTATGTTTCCCTCAAGTCCGGGTGTAGGACTTATCTCACCACTCACGTAAAAGGAAAAAAAACACATATGCACATATTTACACTTTTATTTTTATGTTAAGCAAGTTATATCACAAAATAATTAAATAAATTCAAGTTAGGCTCAACCCTCTTAGGGAATCCCCAGTGAAGTCGCCATTTCTGTCGCGGTGATTTTCGGAGATCAAGCTATTGATTAGCGTTGACTCACTAATTTTAATTCACGACTGAACTTTTAATTTTTTAAATGAAAAGTGGAAAAAAGTTCTAAATTACCACAATTTTAAAAATTTGGGGTTCGGGGGTTAGTTACGTTTAGGGAAGGTGTTAGCACCCTAAACGTTCGTAGTACTCTACGAGAACCTCTTGATTTTATTTATTTATTTTTTTGCTATAACTTGCTTATTTTTATAGAGAAAGAATTAAAGTAGTGAAAAAAGAAAATGTTTTTTTTTTGTATTTTTTATGATTTGGAAGGACAAGGTCCTCTGCCTACGTACCCGTGAGGGATCAAAACCTCGTAGTTCGGGGTAAAAATGACGTTTGATTTGTTTTGTATTTTTTAATGGTTTTAAAAAAGGTTTTAAAAATAAAAGCCAAATGGCAAAATGGGATTGGTTTGTGTTTTTTATTTTGAAAATGATTAAAGTGTAATTAAAGTGGATTAATGATTTTTTAAAGAAAATAAAAGAGAAAAAACGGACACTTGATTGAAAATCAAGGTTTATTAAGAAAAGATTTTTTGTGATTTTTTGTTATTTGCATGTTTTTGTTCTTTTTGTTTTTAATTAATTAAGACTAAAAGTAACTAAAAGCTAAACGCGAGGAAATTCCGTGGTGACGTTGGATCACCACGAAATCTTTTTGAAATTAAACTAACCTAATATTTTTGTATTTTTTTTAAGCGAAATAAATAAAAAGATATAAAGCGGAATAAATAAAATGTGGTGTCAGTGCATATTCTCATTTATATTTATTTACATTGTACCTAAATACATTCTAATAAAAATGGAATAAAAATAATAAAATGATAAACAAAAAGAAAGAAAAAAAAAACAAAATTACAAATAATAAATATGCTAAAAGAAAGATAAAAATGCATGAAATAAAAGGAAAAATAAAAAAAATGAAAAAATGCATGAAGTTCTGAAAGGTAAATGCGATAAAATAAAATGCCTAAAAAATAGATAAGGATTAAAAATAAAATGCAAGAAAATGATAAAGAAGGTAAAAAGAAATAAGAAAGAAAAGGGGGGTGCAGTAAGAAAATGGGGGGGTGTAAGCAGCAAAACAGTAGAGAAATAATGAAAAGAAAGTCTGGGCCGCAGATTTGGAGTTGGGCCGCGGGTTATATAAGTGTTTTTTTTTCAGAATTCATTATTTCTTCTCCTCCTTTCTCTCTCTTACTCCCTTCTTCTCTCTTTCTCTCTCAACTTTCTCTGAAAATATGCCTGGCCGGAAAAGGTTCCGGCGCGGCGGCCGCCGGCGGCGCCACCGCGCCGGAGGGGCAAACCTCCTTCTTTTTTAAAAAAAATTCGTTTTTTCTAGAGGTTTTCTCCTCCTCCTCCTAAATCCAGGCTTGTTTTTTCTCAAATCCCTTCTCAAAAAACTAGATCTAAACCAAAACGAACCTAAAATGAATACTTTATTTTCGTTGAATTTCTGTTCGGTTCTGGCCTGGATAAGGGTTATGTTTGTGGGTTGTGTGTTATTTGGTGGTGTGCGGCTGTTGTGGTGTTGTGTGGGAGGAAGGTTTTATGGTTGTTTTGTGTTTTGCGAAGGGTGTGTGAGGGTGTGTTTGTGTGGTGAGTGTGAGAGGTTTGTGAAGGAGGAGGGGGTGGCCGAGTGTGGTTTGGTTGTTCGTATTTAGAGGAGGGGCCGTATTTGGTTTTGTGGGAGAGGGTGATTCGTGTGTGAGTGGTGATGGCTTAGCTGGGTTTTTGGCCGTGAGTGGTGTGGGTTGTTGGGTGGTAGTGAGTGGTGGTTTGGAGGTGGTGGCTGTACGTGAGTCCTTTTAGTAGTGTTTGGGGGAGTGGTACGTGGCTGTACGGTGGCTGGGTTGAGATGGTTGTGATGTTATGGCTTATGGCTGGTTGTGGTGGGCGTGTGTGTTGTTGAGGGAGGCTTAGAGGGTGGTGGCTTTGTTTGCTGTGTTGTTGTCTATTCTGATGATTTTTTTTCTTAATTGGCTTTTGCGTCCATTCTCCCTTTGACTGATCACTGCTCAGTGTTAAATACACCAAATGCTATCAATGACCATAATGCTGAATAAAACCCATTAAGTGACACATTAAAACACATTAAGTTTATTAAAAAAAGTCAGATTATAAAAATTAAAAAAAAGTCAGATTGTAAAAAGTCAGATTATAAAAAATTAAAAAAGGTAACTATTAAAAAAAAAAGAAGAAAAACCAATAAACAATAAAAATGCTGAAAAGAAACACTAAAATATTTAAAAGAAAAAATAATAATAACAAAAACAAAAAGATGGACCCGAATGAAACCAAAAAATGAGGTATTTTAAAATACCTCTCTGTCGAAATTTCGTCTGAGACGACGAAAAATTCCGAACTAAAAAAGACGAGTAGAAAAATAAATTTTAGGTCAAAAATTGGGGTATGACAAGACCCATTCTGAATAAAACATCATATGAATTGTTTAAAGGAAGAAAACCAAGTATTTCTTATTTTCATCAGTTTGGTTGTACATGTTACATACTAAAGAATAAAGTCTATCTAAAGAAATTTGATGCCAAGGCTCAAAAGGGTACCTTTTTAGGATACTCAGAGAGATCTAAGGCATACATACAGGGTGTATAATTCTGAAACACATGTTGTTGAAGAAGCTATACATATTAGGTTTGATGATAAGAAGCCTAGTAGTGAAATACCAGAGCTGGTTGAGAGTTTTGCAGATGTCAGAATCTCAGAAGAACCTTCAGAAGCTGAACCCAGTTCAGGTTCTGATGAAGGTTCAGAAGCTGAAAACAATGAAGACTCTGAGAAACTCTCTGATAATGATGCTACTCCTGAAGCTAATCAAGATCAGCATGGTTCTGAACAAATCCCTAATGGTTCTTCAGAAGCTAATCCACCCAGAACCTCATTCAAGTACAAGTCTTCACATCCTGAGGAGTTGATCATTGGAAACAAGAACAGTCCAAGGAAGACAAGATCAGCATTCACTCAGAATGAGTCTATGCTTGGACTGTTATCCATGATTGAGCCTACAACTGTTGATGAAGCACTTGCTGATGATGGTTGGATTGTAGCAATGCAAGAAGAGCTGAACCAGTTTCAAAGGAATGATGTATGGGATCTTGTTGCAAAACCTGATCAGAAGAACATCATTGGAACAAAATGGGTGTTCAAGAACAAGCTCAATGAACAAGGAGAAGTGATCAGAAACAAGGCTAGATTAGTAGCTCAAGGGTACAGCCAGCAAGAAGGAATTGATTACACATAAACTTTTGCTCCAGTAGCAAGACTGGAAGCAATCAGGTTACTTCTTTCTTATGTTGTTAATCATGATATCATCTTGTATCAAATGGATGTTAAGAGTGCTTTCTTAAATGGTGTAATTTCTGAAGAAGTGTATGTAAAACAACCTCCTAGTCTTGAAGATGTTAAATATCCAAATCATGTTTTTAAACTTAAGAAGTCTTTGTATGGTCTGAAACAAGCTCCCAGAGCTTGGTATGAAAGGCTAAGCAACTTCTTAATTAAAAATAATTTTGTAAGAGGTCAAGTTGATAATACACTTTTCAGGAAAACTGTTAAGAAAGAAATCTTAATTGTGCAAATATATGTGGATGATATCATATTTGGTTCTACTAATGCCTCCCTTTGCAAGGAATTTTCAAAGTTAATGCAGGATGAATTTGAAATGAGCATGATGGGTGAGCTGAAATTCTTCTTGGGAATTCAAATCAACCAATGCAAAGATGGTGTTTATGTTCATCAGTCAAAATACACCAAGGAGCTTCTGAAGAAGTTCCAGCTGGATGATTGCAAGCTGATGACAACACCTATGCATCCCACATGCACCTTAAGCAAAGAGGACAATGGCTCTAAAGTAGATCAGAAGTTGTACAGAGGTATGATAGGTTCTCTCCTATACTTAACTGCTTCAAGGCCAAATATTTTATTTAGTGTATGTCTGTGTGCTAGATTCCAGTCAGATCCTAGAGAATCTCATATGAATGCTGTCAAGAGAATCTTTAGGTATCTGAAAGGAACAACTAATTTGGGACTTCTGTATAAGAAATCTCTGAATTATAAGCTAGTTGGATTCTGTGATGCTGACTATGCTGGGGACAGGATTGAAAGAAAATCTACCAGTGGAAACTGTCAGTGTAAGCGGCTAGATAAGATCACCTTCCTCAGTGTTTCGACCTTCAGTGTTAGCGGCTGAATAAGATCACTCCCCCGTTAGGAATCGACCTTCAGTGTTAGCGGCTGAATAAGATCACTCCCCTGTTAGGAATCGACCTTCAGTGTAAGCGGCTGAATAAGATCACCTTTCTTTAGGTATCGACCTCTAGTGTAAGCGGCTAGATAAGATCACCTTCCTCAGTGTTTCGACCTCTAGTGTAAGCGGCTAGATAAGATCACACCCATCTCCAGAGAATCTACCTCCAGTTTTAGCGGCTGGATACGATCAACCTTTATCCCCAGTGGATCAACCTTCAGTGTAAGCGGCTGAATAGAACCACTCCATCCTTAGAGATCTACCTCCAGTGTCAGCGGCTGGATATGGTCAACCTTTTACCTTTGTTCATTTTATTTTCATTTCACTATAATCTTTTCATTCCGCGAAGGACAAAATTCGGGTCCTTCATTTACCTAATTGATCTTCGCAAAGAGTTCATGAGATGCCCTCGGCACTCACACACTCTATGCAAAGACACAATTAAGTAGGGGCAGCTGTAGTACCCCAATTTTGTCCTAAGCCTTTTAAAACCAAAAAAACCAAAAAAAATCAAAGAGGGAAAAAAGTCAAAGTCAACCAAAGTCAACAAAAAAGTCAACATTTCAAAAATGATGACTTCGCAGTGCGAAGGTCACTTCGCAGTGCGAAGTCTGCGATTTTTCTGCAGATTTTTGGTTTCTTTGATTTAATTCCAGAATTTGTTGCACATCATTTGCATATTTATTTTAATCAGCATTCATGGCTAATTGGGCCAAGCAAAACCAGAATTGAGAGACTTGCCATTAATGCCAAGGTAGGAAGCTTTTTCTTCCAACCTGGCATGTGACAAGCAAGTGGGCTTGCCCTTGGGCAGCTCTTGTCCCTCCCAAGTGACCTGTTAACCACCCCAAGGTTGCCAGCCACCTGCTTGAAGACTTTCTTCCTGCTTGCTCCCCCAAAACCAGTCAAACCCAGCTGGTTTTGTACTTGAAAAAGTCATGATTGCCTCCCTGTTTTTTGCAGCAGCTTTTCACCTCTCACACCAGCCACATATAGCCTTTTGCATCCCCAAATCTCTGCACATCACAGTGCACGTTTTTATTGATCAACCATTGAGATTGCAAGGATTGATCCCCAAGCTTAGCCAATTGCAATCCAGCCATGTTCATCATCATTTCTATCCCAAAGACCATTGAATTTGTGGCTGAAATCAGTCAAGCCTTTAACCCTTGGCATAAGGCAGGGTTGCCTCTATCCATTAGCATTAAATGCAAAGCCAAATAGCCTGAATTTAGCCCACAAATCAGCTAGGTCCTATGGATTTTCATCATTACTTGAGATTGCATTTTGGCCTATAAATAGAGATGCAAGGCAAGCATAAGGAAAAAAGTTAAGACAGCAATTCAAAGAGCAATTACACACAAAGAAACACTACTCAAACAACCAGAGAAAACCAGCCAAACTCTAGCAAAAAACCAATCAAGCACAAAGCTTTGCGCAAGTTCAAAGTTCATCACCAATATCCAAAACCTTTGCAAGAACCTTCAACCAATTCAAGTTCATTGCAGCTGGAGCTTTGCTAAGGATTTCTGTAAGTTTCTAAGCCTTTGTCTTGCATTTTCAATTGTGCTTGCACATCAATTTTGGTCCAAAACCATTTTGTTCTAAAAACCCCTTTTGAATTTCAAAAGAAATCCCAAGGTTTGCAAAACATCAAAACTGGTTTGTCCAGCCCTTTTCATTGCAAAAACTCAAAGCTTTTCACTCTCCTAAAAGGTCCTGAGTGTGTTCAGAAGTTGTTTCTGAACAACAGTTCAGAAACAGCTTCTGAACTCAAAATTTCGCATTGTTCGCAGTGCGAAGTCATGGTCGCAGAGCGACCATGACTGTCATACCCCAATTTTTGACCTAAAATTTCTTTTTTACTCGTCTTTTTGGTTCGGAATTTTTCATCGTTTCAGACGAAATTCCGGCAGAGAGGTATTTTAAAATACCTCGTTTAGGGTTCCGAAGGCGACCTTTTTTCAGTTTTATTATTATTTTATTTTACTTTTGTTTTTTTTTTCTTTTTTTAATTATTTAATTTTCGGATTTTTTCTATTTTTATTTTATTTTTCATTTATTCTATTTTGTTTTTATTTTTATTCTTAATGGTTATTTTTTTTTTGGTCTTTATTGCCAATCAAATCTATCCAAAGTCCAAGGTCAAAGGTCAAGGTCAAATGTTTGATTTAAATGGCTTTGACATATGTGATTTAATGGCTTTGACATATGTGATTTAATGGTTTTAATCTCATTTGATGGGGATTTAATCCTTGTCTCCTTATTGTCAAAAGTCCACCCCAATGTGTATATAAAGGCACACACTCCGGCAACCAAAGGGGGGGAAAAACTCATCAGTACACAAGCCACAATTATTTCCAAACCAAAAATTAATCACAACCCCAGCAAATCGAAACCACAAAAACCATTTCTCAAAACCAAAATCAATCATCATCCATAATCAAAACCACAAACTCGGCCACCTCCACCACCACCACAATCAATCCGAACCTCCTCCCTAACCACCTACAAACCACTAACACTAATCTGAACCACCACATACCACAACCACATAAAGCCACACACACGGCCAAACCCACAACCAAGCAACCACTACGCAAAACCGCACCGCCTCTTTACAACCCTTTCCTGCTCACTGCATCCCTCTTTTCCTCTTATTTTTATTTATTAGTTTTATTTCTTTTTCTTGCATTTTCTTTTTATTTGTTGCATTTCTCATCCTTTATTTATTCCCCATGCATTTCATCTTATTGTTCTTTTTATCTTTTGCATTTTCTTCATTCTTTTTACTTTATTTTATTTTCTCAATTTTGTAGTTTTCTTTAGGTTAATTATCATGCATTTTTTTCACTTTATTCATTTTAATGCTTTATAATTCAGCATCTCATGCATTCTTTTACTTTTATGTGACATGTTTATTTCTTTGTTTTGCATCTCTTGCCTTTTTTCAGCATATTTATTTTATTATATTAGCAATTTTACTTTTATTATTTTATTTTGTCATTTTCATTTTTATTAGAATGTATTTAGGAACAATGTAAATATAAATGAGAATATTGCACTGACACTCACTTTATTTATTTCGCATTATGTCAAAAAAAAAACACAAAAATACAAAAAATATTAGGTTAGTTTAATTTTAAAAGGGTTTCGTGGTGATCCAACGTCACCACGGAAATCCCTCGTTTTTAACCTTTTGTTACGTTTTAGTCTTGTTTAGTTATTATTAAAAACAAAAAAAAAACAAAAAAATGCAAATAATCAAAAACCAAAAAAATCTTTTCATAAACAAACCTTGATTTTCAATCAAGTGCCCATTTTTCCTTTTTATTTTCTTTAAATAACCATTAATCCATTTTAATAACATTTAAATCATTTTCAAAAATTAAAAAACACAAACCAATCTTATTTTTGCCACTTGGCCTTTATTTTATCTTTAAAACCTTTTTAAAACTAATAAAAAATACAAAAACAAATCAATCGTCATTTTTACCCCGAACTACGAGGTTTTGATCCTTCACGGGTACGTAGGCAAAGGACATTGTCCTTCCAAATCATAAAAAATACAAAAAAAACATTTTTATTTTTTCTCACTAATTCATTCTTTTCTTTAAAAAAAATAATAATAAGCAAGTTATAGCCAAAATAAATAAATAAAATCAAGAGGTTCTCGTAGAGTACTACGAACGTTTAGGGTGCTAACACCTTCCCTATACGTAACTAACCCCCGAACCCTAATTTTTAAAAATGTGGTAATTTAGAACTTTTTTCCACTTTTCATTTAAAAAATTCAAAGTTCAGTCGTGAAATAAAATTAGTGAGTCAACGCTAATCAATAGCTTGATCTCCGAAAATCACCGCGACAGAAATGGCGACTTCACTGGGGATTCCCAAAGAGGGTTGAGCCTAACTTGAATTTATTTAATTATTTTGTGCTATAACTTGCTTAAAACAAAAATAAAAATGTAATTATGTGCATATGTGTTTTTTTTCCTTTTACGTGAGTGGTGAGATAAGTCCTACACCCGGGCTTGAGAGAAACATAAGATAGGATGGTGGTATAATCAAAGTGTCATACCAAGAGTAGTCTTGGGTGTTGGTACATGTGATATAACCCCACTCAATGGAGGTCTATTAAAGGTAATACCATGTCAACATGAGTAGTCGTGTTCGGCATTGTTATTTTTAAGTGACCTATGAAGTTGAGGACCTTTAGAGTTACCTTTAACCCATCTTGGCCTTTTAGGACGTAGTGCAGTGGCTAATCAAGAGTAGTCTTGAATTGGTTGATACGCGATACTACACTCAAACGAGGCTTTCCTACGAACGTCGTTGGACCGGGAGTAGTCCCGTAATCCGACAATATTCGGAAGTGGTCGATGACTTTGGGAACTTGGTAGAACCCGTGATACAGGTACATGTGAAACCATAGTCCTTACCAAATGGCGTGTTTACCCTTGACTCCAACATTTATGGACTTAACCTCACCATGTTTTCTCCGTTTCTTTAGCATAATCATGCATACATGCATCCATGCATAAACTCATTTTTCATCCAATTACCGAAGGACTTAAACAAGTTTTTTTGTGAACATCATAGAGGAGCACTAGGAAGTACATCTTCAAGAGCCATGATTTGTTGAATTTAAGGAAGCTAGGAGTCTTTAAATTTTTTCTGTTAAAATCTAGCTTCCACTAAAGGACTTTTGAATTGGTCTCTTGGCTTGGTTTCTAAAAAGGGAACTGTTTGTAATGTTTTAATGCTCAAAAGAATGTTCAACTATGATGTTTACAATTACTTCAACAAAGTTCTCCGATAACGAATATTTCTTTTTGCATACGCATAATCATGCATCATATCACATTCATAGTTTCTCAAGCCGAGTCTCACGTCTTGTTTTTCCAAAGGTCTATCTGCCTAGTCCAAGAAAGTGGCCCGACGTCCTCAGCAGAAACCAACTTACACGTACAACACTAGAGCACACCAGAGAGAAAGAATGGACTATTTGGAGCAAGAAAACCAGGTACTTCGGGAGGAAATGACATCCATGCGGACCGAGATCGAAGAATTGACAGAGTTGGTAAAGCTGCTGGCAGCCGCACAAGTTCATCCACAGTCTCCTTCCCCTAGCCAGCTAGTTCAGTTGATACCTACTACTACTTCCGGCTCCGACGGCGCACACCAGTGCTCCACAATATACTATGCCCGACGGATATCCCTGGGGCATGCCTTTTAGCTCTGGTGAAGGATTCATCCCTATTCCTGCTGCAACTTCTGCTCCTCAACCCGGTATTACTTTTCCTCAGGCTACTATGGCTTTTTCAGCTCCAGTGATTCATACCACCCAGTACGACAATGAACCTATCTTTCACACTGAAAGTGTAGGAGCTCAAGATCGGATGGATGACTTCCAAGAAAAGTTTGACAAGATGCAACGGGAAATCAAGGCCCTCCGCGGGAAGGATCTGTTTGGGAAAAATGCCCACGACCTCTGTTTGGTGCCAAATGTCAAGATCCCGCCCAAGTTTAAGGTCCCTGAATTTGAGAAGTACAAGGGGAACACTTGTCCTCAAAGCCACCTGATAATGTATGCTAGGAAGATGTCTACCCAGACGGATAATCATCAACTACTCATCCATTATTTCCAGGACAGTCTGACTGGCGCCGCTTTAAAATGGTACATGAGTTTGGACAGCACCAGGATCCAAACTTTCAATGACTTGGGAGAAGCCTTCATCCGCCAGTACAAGTACAACCTGGACATGGCCCCAGACAGAGACCAACTTCGGGCCATGGCTCAAAAGGATAAGGAGACTTTCAAAGAGTATGCCCAAAGATGGAGGGAAATTGCTGCTCAGATTAACCCACCTTTAGAGGAGAAGGAAATGACCAAGATTTTCCTAAATACTCTTGGTTCATTCTATTACGAGCGGATGATTGCAAGTGCGCCTAGCGATTTCACTGAAATGGTTAATATGGGAATGCGTCTGGAGGAGGGAGTCCGAGAGGGACGTTTAGTTATGGAAAGTGTTTTTGCTGCCAGCAGTACAAAGAAGTTTGGGAATGGCTTCTCAGGAAAGAGAGAGCAACGGTTAAGTATGGTGGCCCATGGACAGCCTCAGCAACAGTACCAACAGCAGCCTCGACAACAGGCTCCCCATCGGGCTCCCCAACAGCTCGCCCAACAGAATCGGGTTCAGTGGATATCCCATTTTGATCCAATCCCTATGGCATATGCAGAGTTGCTTCCCACTTTGCTTGAGAAAAATCTTGTCCAAACTAAGGCGCCCCCTCGGGTACCTGAAAGGTTGCCACGTTGGTATAGACCTAATCTCTCTTGTGCTTTCCACCAAGGGGCACCCGGTCACGACATTGAGCATTGTTACCCCTTGAAAGCTGAAGTTCAAAAGTTGGTCCAGGCTGGTGTCCTGTCCTTCAAAGATTTGAACCCCAATGTGCAAGCTAATCCACTACCGGATCATGGGACTGCATCTATTAATATGGTGCAAGTTTGTTCAGAGGCTTACCCAGTTGAAAACAACCTGGAGGAGGTGGCAGCTAGCTTTGTGACACATGGCAGAGTTCGCCGCAATTGGGTCGCTGTTGACGTCCCTTCCGCTATTCATTGTTCTAAATAACATTTTGTTGTTTTTGCTTTTCGTTTTAAAAAATATATATATATATAAATCCTTTCGTTCCGCCCGATACGAAAGTGAACTTTTGTAGGGCTTTTTGCTTCATGTATTTCCATCATAAAATAAACAAGTCGTTTTGTCCTCGACTCTATCTTTTTATTCTTTGTTTTTTTCTGGAAAATGGTAAACACAAAAAAAACCAAAAATATTTTATGTTATCAATTTCAAAAGGTCTGCATTTTTCACTCATTTTCTAAAATCAATCATCAAATCATATGTAGACTGAACATAAATAAACCCGTTGAACACTGTAACCCTATTGTCTCTCCCAACTTTGATTTCCCTGTCTGCGAAGCTGAAGAGGAAGAGGATGAAGAGATTCCCGATGAGATCTCGCGGTTATTAGTATATGAAAGGATTAACTTGGGTTCAGGAGAACTGCCATTACAATATTCCTGGTCGAATCCCAGATGAATGGTGACATTGAAGCTGCAAAAAAAACAACAACAACAAAAGAAAAACAAAAAAAAACAAAACAAAAAAGAGAAAAATACATCAACAAGATAGTGCAGAAAATGGTGGTCACCTACAAGGATTGGCATGGGATGCTCCCTTTTATTTGCATGAGTATCGTACTTCGGTGCGAACATCAGCAGGGGCAACCCCCTTCTCTTACAGTTATACCAAAAAGGATGAAACAATCGGTTGATGAGGAGGTTCGTCCCCGTGAATTTCGAGAAGGAGACCTTGTGCTCAAAAAGATTTTATCTTTCCAACCGGACGCCAGGGGCAAATGGACGCCTAATTATGAAGGACCATATGTCGTCAAGAGAGCTTTTTCCGGCGGTACAATGACTCTTACGACTATGGATGGTGATGAGCTTCCACGTCCTGTGAATGCCGATGCAGTCAAGAAATACTTTGTCTAAAAACAAAAAAACAGCTCGATGAGTCGAAAACCCAAAAGGGCGGCTTAGACAAAATGAGCGTCTCGGTGGACTGAAAACCCGAAAGGGCGGTCCAGGCAAAAATTAGAGACATGAAACAGAAAATAATCATCCTGATAGATCGAAAACCCGAAAGGGCGGTCTATGCAAAAATTAAGGATCAAAAAGACAAGGTAACTGCATTGGTCTGATCTCTACTCACTTGGGGCACATTAGCGGTCCAAAAGACTCTGAATCTGAAGCATCCAAACGGCGGAATTCAAAATTGTTAGGGAGAATAGCGGTTATTGTGTTCAATGTACCTTCCCCTTATATTTACCATTTTCCAAACTTTGTGAGATCCGTGGAGCCACGCCATTGGCGGGCCACCACTCTGTTAAAATGAATTTGAGCCTGTGCCTTTTATTTGGAACTCCTGTTTATTCTGTTTATAAAGTTTCTTCTATTTTTGATGGTAGTACTTGAAGCAAAACTTTTTTCAAAATCATAAATTTTTTTTTATATTTTTTGAAAAGCATAAACAACAAACACATTCTCTATGAACTCATGAATAAGTGAAGTGTGCGTCAACATCTGTCCTGAGAACGGATAAACTCTGCAGGTTGAACATGGTCAATTGCTTAAAAGAAAAAGAAAGAAAAAAGAAAAGAGCTCGGTAAGTCGAAAACCCGAAAGGGCGGCTTAGGCAAAAATGAGCGTCCCGGTGGATCGAAAACCTGAAAGGGCGGTCCAGGCAAAAATTAGGGGCACACAAAAAAGAATATATTCCCGGTGGACTGAAAACCCGAAAGGGCGGTCCACGCAAAAGTTAGGGACTCAAAAAAAGAAAAAAACAAAAAGCATGACCATAGAAACAGCAGGCCTTCTGCCAGGTTTTTGGATCAGCACGATTCCCCCAGGAAGTGTTTACTCCCCACCAGTTACTGCATATGTCGGGCTTTACCCCCATCATTGTTTTGATATGTCCCCAGTGGCATCATCCCCATTGAAGATTGCCGAGTGTTTGTGATGCGACGTCGGGTCACTTTTCATCTTATCCGTTCAATCTTGTATCATACAAGTCAGTCTTTCATACAATCATACAAGTCAGTCTTCCGTACAATCTTATCAGTCAATCCTTCATACAGTCACAAGTTAATCAGTCATGCTAGTCATACAAGTCACATCATCATTCATGCATCCATACATTCATGCATATACACCTTCTTGCATACACAACATGCACATAACATCATTCATACATGATTGCATTGACCACCCTGAGTCCTGTTTTTTATATCCATCAATCTGAACAATTTGTAACTCTTTATTCCCAAGTGTCATCCCCAGTGTGTCTGGTCCAAAGATGTTACCCCTCTCTTCGCCAAGTGGCAGTTCTTTAACGAACAGCTTGTGCATTTTCCTATCCAGTCTTTTGTCGTCAGTTGACTCGTTCGGCATTAACCCGAACAGCTGACATTTATCCAATCTTTTGTCGTCAGTTGACTCGTTCGGCATTAACCCGAACAGCTGACATTTATTCAATCTTTTGTCGTCAGTTGACTCGTTCGGCATTAACCCGAACAGCTGACATTTATCCAATCTTTTGTCGTCAGTTGACTCGTTCGGCATTAACCCGAACAGCTGACATTTATCCAATCTTTTGTCGTCAGTTGACTCGTTCGGCATTAACCCGAACAGCTGACATTTATCCAATCTTTTGTCGTCAGTTGACTCGTTCGGCATTAACCCGAACAGCTGACGTTTATCCAATCTTTTGTCGTCAGTTGACTCGTTCGGCATTAACCCGAACAGCTGACATTTATCCTTCATCCAGCATTTATATTTCATCCTGCTTTTTATATTTCATCCAGCATTTAAATTTCATCCTGCTTTTATGTTTCATCCAGCATTTAAATTTCATCCTGCATTTAAATTTCATCCAGCTTTTAAATTTCATCCTGCATTTAAATTTCATCCAGCTTTTATCTTTCATCCAGCATTTATCTTTCATCCAGCTTTTATCTTTCATCCAGCATTTATCTTTCATCCAGCATTTATCTTTCATCCAGCATTTATCTTTCATCCAACATTTATCTTTCATCCAGCATTTATCTTTCATCCAACATTTATCTTTCATCCAGCATTTATCTGGCTTTTGTATTTCATCCAGCTTTCACCTTTCATCCAACGTTTACATTCACCTTTGTTTCTTGTCGTCAGTGGCATGTTACTTTTATTTCGGTCTTTATCTCAAGTGGCAAGTCCTACAAACGGGCAGCTTGTGGTCGGTGTCTTTTCCCATATCATATTTCCTTTCTCAGCTGTCAATACGAGAGTTGATCCCTTCCCCAGTGAAACTGTGTTATTCCCCAGTGGAGTCGGATCCTTTTCTTTAACGAACTCGGGTATCCTTTCGTTTTTGTTTTATCCCCAGCCAGGTCATCTTCGCCGTCTTGCATTCACATTTGCATCACGAGCATTTCATATTTTTTTGTTAGGTCCAAAATTGGCGTACTCTGTATTTAAGTCCCTTCGACCCGTCGAATCCAAGATCTTATCTTCAAATCTCTGGACGAAGAGACTTAAATAGGGGCATCTGTCATACCCCAATTTTTGACCTAAAATTTCTTTTTTACTCGTCTTTTTGGTTCGGAATTTTTCATCGTTTCAGACGAAATTCCGGCAGAGAGGTATTTTAAAATACCTCGTTTAGGGTTCCGAAGGCGACCTTTTTTCAGTTTTATTATTATTTTATTTTACTTTTGTTTTTTTTTTTCTTTTTTTAATTATTTAATTTTCGGATTTTTTCTATTTTTATTTTATTTTTCATTTATTCTATTTTGTTTTTATTTTTATTCTTAATGGTTATTTTTTTTTTGGTCTTTATTGCCAATCAAATCTATCCAAAGTCCAAGGTCAAAGGTCAAGGTCAAATGTTTGATTTAAATGGCTTTGACATATGTGATTTAATGGCTTTGACATATGTGATTTAATGGTTTTAATCTCATTTGATGGGGATTTAATCCTTGTCTCCTTATTGTCAAAAGTCCACCCCAATGTGTATATAAAGGCACACACTCCGGCAACCAAAGGGGGGGAAAAACTCATCAGTACACAAGCCACAATTATTTCCAAACCAAAAATTAATCACAACCCCAGCAAATCGAAACCACAAAAACCATTTCTCAAAACCAAAATCAATCATCATCCATAATCAAAACCACAAACTCGGCCACCTCCACCACCACCACAATCAATCCGAACCTCCTCCCTAACCACCTACAAACCACTAACACTAATCTGAACCACCACATACCACAACCACATAAAGCCACACACACGGCCAAACCCACAACCAAGCAACCACTACGCAAAACCGCACCGCCTCTTTACAACCCTTTCCTGCTCACTGCATCCCTCTTTTCCTCTTATTTTTATTTATTAGTTTTATTTCTTTTTCTTGCATTTTCTTTTTATTTGTTGCATTTCTCATCCTTTATTTATTCCCCATGCATTTCATCTTATTGTTCTTTTTATCTTTTGCATTTTCTTCATTCTTTTTACTTTATTTTATTTTCTCAATTTTGTAGTTTTCTTTAGGTTAATTATCATGCATTTTTTTCACTTTATTCATTTTAATGCTTTATAATTCAGCATCTCATGCATTCTTTTACTTTTATGTGACATGTTTATTTCTTTGTTTTGCATCTCTTGCCTTTTTTCAGCATATTTATTTTATTATATTAGCAATTTTACTTTTATTATTTTATTTTGTCATTTTCATTTTTATTAGAATGTATTTAGGAACAATGTAAATATAAATGAGAATATTGCACTGACACTCACTTTATTTATTTCGCATTATGTCAAAAAAAAAACACAAAAATACAAAAAATATTAGGTTAGTTTAATTTTAAAAGGGTTTCGTGGTGATCCAACGTCACCACGGAAATCCCTCGTTTTTAACCTTTGTTACGTTTTAGTCTTGTTTAGTTATTATTAAAAACAAAAAAAAAACAAAAAAATGCAAATAATCAAAAACCAAAAAAATCTTTTCATAAACAAACCTTGATTTTCAATCAAGTGCCCATTTTTCCTTTTTATTTTCTTTAAATAACCATTAATCCATTTTAATAACATTTAAATCATTTTCAAAAATTAAAAAACACAAACCAATCTTATTTTGCCACTTGGCCTTTATTTTATCTTTAAAACCTTTTTAAAACTAATAAAAAATACAAAAACAAATCAATCGTCATTTTTACCCCGAACTACGAGGTTTTGATCCTTCACGGGTACGTAGGCAAAGGACATTGTCCTTCCAAATCATAAAAAATACAAAAAAAACATTTTTATTTTTTCTCACTAATTCATTCTTTTCTTTTAAAAAAAATAATGATAAGCAAGTTATAGCCAAAATAAATAAATAAAATCAAGAGGTTCTCGTAGAGTACTACGAACGTTTATGGTGCTAACACCTTCCCTAAACGTAACTAACCCCCGAACCCTAATTTTTAAAAATGTGGTAATTTAGAACTTTTTTCCACTTTTCATTTAAAAAATTCAAAGTTCAGTCGTGAAATAAAATTAGTGAGTCAACGCTAATCAATAGCTTGATCTCCGAAAATCACCCGCGACAGAAATGGCGACTTCACTGGGGATTCCCAAAGAGGGTTGAGCCTAACTTGAATTTATTTAATTATTTTGTGCTATAACTTGCTTAAAACAAAAATAAAAATGTAATTATGTGCATATGTGTTTTTTTCCTTTTACGTGAGTGGTGAGATAAGTCCTACACCCGGGCTTGAGAGAAACATAAGATAGGATGGTGGTATAATCAAAGTGTCATACCAAGAGTAGTCTTGGGTGTTGGTACATGTGATATAACCCCACTCAATGGAGGTCTATTAAAGGTAATACCATGTCAACATGAGTAGTCGTGTTCGGCATTGTTATTTTTAAGTGACCTATGAAGTTGAGGACCTTTAGAGTTACCTTTAACCCATCTTGGCCTTTTAGGACGTAGTGCAGTGGCTAATCAAGAGTAGTCTTGAATTGGTTGATACGCGATACTACACTCAAACGAGGCTTTCCTACGAACGTCGTTGGACCGGGAGTAGTCCCGTAATCCGACAATATTCGGAAGTGGTCGATGACTTTGGGAACTTGGTAGAACCCGTGATACAGGTACATGTGAAACCATAGTCCTTACCAAATGGCGTGTTTACCCTTGACTCCAACATTTATGGACTTAACCTCACCATGTTTTCTCCGTTTCTTTAGCATAATCATGCATACATGCATCCATGCATAAACTCATTTTTCATCCAATTACCGAAGGACTTAAACAAGTTTTTTTGTGAACATCATAGAGGAGCACTAGGAAGTACATCTTCAAGAGCCATGATTTGTTGAATTTAAGGAAGCTAGGAGTCTTTAAATTTTTTCTGTTAAAATCTAGCTTCCACTAAAGGACTTTTGAATTGGTCTCTTGGCTTGGTTTCTAAAAAGGGAACTGTTTGTAATGTTTTAATGCTCAAAAGAATGTTCAACTATGATGTTTACAATTACTTCAACAAAGTTCTCCGATAACGAATATTTCTTTTTGCATACGCATAATCATGCATCATATCACATTCATAGTTTCTCAAGCCGAGTCTCACGTCTTGTTTTTCCAAAGGTCTATCTGCCTAGTCCAAGAAAGTGGCCCGACGTCCTCAGCAGAAACCAACTTACACGTACAACACTAGAGCACACCAGAGAGAAAGAATGGACTATTTGGAGCAAGAAAACCAGGTACTTCGGGAGGAAATGACATCCATGCGGACCGAGATCGAAGAATTGACAGAGTTGGTAAAGCTGCTGGCAGCCGCACAAGTTCATCCACAGTCTCCTTCCCCTAGCCAGCTAGTTCAGTTGATACCTACTACTACTCCGGCTCCGACGGCGCACACCAGTGCTCCACAATATACTATGCCCGACGGATATCCCTGGGGCATGCCTTTTAGCTCTGGTGAAGGATTCATCCCTATTCCTGCTGCAACTTCTGCTCCTCAACCCGGTATTACTTTTCCTCAGGCTACTATGGCTTTTTTCAGCTCCAGTGATTCATACCACCCAGTACGACAATGAACCTATCTTTCACACTGAAAGTGTAGGAGCTCAAGATCGGATGGATGACTTCCAAGAAAAGTTTGACAAGATGCAACGGGAAATCAAGGCCCTCCGCGGGAAGGATCTGTTTGGGAAAAATGCCCACGACCTCTGTTTGGTGCCAAATGTCAAGATCCCGCCCAAGTTTAAGGTCCCTGAATTTGAGAAGTACAAGGGGAACACTTGTCCTCAAAGCCACCTGATAATGTATGCTAGGAAGATGTCTACCCAGACGGATAATCATCAACTACTCATCCATTATTTCCAGGACAGTCTGACTGGCGCCGCTTTAAAATGGTACATGAGTTTGGACAGCACCAGGATCCAAACTTTCAATGACTTGGGAGAAGCCTTCATCCGCCAGTACAAGTACAACCTGGACATGGCCCCAGACAGAGACCAACTTCGGGCCATGGCTCAAAAGGATAAGGAGACTTTCAAAGAGTATGCCCAAAGATGGAGGGAAATTGCTGCTCAGATTAACCCACCTTTAGAGGAGAAGGAAATGACCAAGATTTTCCTAAATACTCTTGGTTCATTCTATTACGAGCGGATGATTGCAAGTGCGCCTAGCGATTTCACTGAAATGGTTAATATGGGAATGCGTCTGGAGGAGGGAGTCCGAGAGGGACGTTTAGTTATGGAAAGTGTTTTTGCTGCCAGCAGTACAAAGAAGTTTGGGAATGGCTTCTCAGGAAAGAGAGAGCAACGGTTAAGTATGGTGGCCCATGGACAGCCTCAGCAACAGTACCAACAGCAGCCTCGACAACAGGCTCCCCATCGGGCTCCCCAACAGCTCGCCCAACAGAATCGGGTTCAGTGGATATCCCATTTTGATCCAATCCCTATGGCATATGCAGAGTTGCTTCCCACTTTGCTTGAGAAAAATCTTGTCCAAACTAAGGCGCCCCCTCGGGTACCTGAAAGGTTGCCACGTTGGTATAGACCTAATCTCTCTTGTGCTTTCCACCAAGGGGCACCCGGTCACGACATTGAGCATTGTTACCCCTTGAAAGCTGAAGTTCAAAAGTTGGTCCAGGCTGGTGTCCTGTCCTTCAAAGATTTGAACCCCAATGTGCAAGCTAATCCACTACCGGATCATGGGACTGCATCTATTAATATGGTGCAAGTTTGTTCAGAGGCTTACCCAGTTGAAAACAACCTGGAGGAGGTGGCAGCTAGCTTTGTGACACATGGCAGAGTTCGCCGCAATTGGGTCGCTGTTGACGTCCCTTCCGCTATTCATTGTTCTAAATAACATTTTGTTGTTTTTGCTTTTCGTTTTAAAAAATATATATATATATAAATCCTTTCGTTCCGCCCGATACGAAAGTGAACTTTTGTAGGGCTTTTTGCTTCATGTATTTCCATCATAAAATAAACAAGTCGTTTTGTCCTCGACTCTATCTTTTTATTCTTTGTTTTTTTCTGGAAAATGGTAAACACAAAAAAACCAAAAATATTTTATGTTATCAATTTCAAAAGGTCTGCATTTTTCACTCATTTTCTAAAATCAATCATCAAATCATATGTAGACTGAACATAAATAAACCCGTTGAACACTGTAACCCTATTGTCTCTCCCAACTTTGATTTCCCTGTCTGCGAAGCTGAAGAGGAAGAGGATGAAGAGATTCCCGATGAGATCTCGCGGTTATTAGTATATGAAAGGATTAACTTGGGTTCAGGAGAACTGCCATTACAATATTCCTGGTCGAATCCCAGATGAATGGTGACATTGAAGCTGCAAAAAAAACAACAACAACAAAAGAAAAACAAAAAAAAAACAAAACAAAAAAGAGAAAAATACATCAACAAGATAGTGCAGAAAATGGTGGTCACCTACAAGGATTGGCATGGGATGCTCCCTTTTATTTTGCATGAGTATCGTACTTCGGTGCGAACATCAGCAGGGGCAACCCCCTTCTCTTACAGTTATACCAAAAAGGATGAAACAATCGGTTGATGAGGAGGTTCGTCCCCGTGAATTTCGAGAAGGAGACCTTGTGCTCAAAAAGATTTTATCTTTCCAACCGGACGCCAGGGGCAAATGGACGCCTAATTATGAAGGACCATATGTCGTCAAGAGAGCTTTTTCCGGCGGTACAATGACTCTTACGACTATGGATGGTGATGAGCTTCCACGTCCTGTGAATGCCGATGCAGTCAAGAAATACTTTGTCTAAAAACAAAAAAACAGCTCGATGAGTCGAAAACCCAAAAGGGCGGCTTAGACAAAATGAGCGTCTCGGTGGACTGAAAACCCGAAAGGGCGGTCCAGGCAAAAATTAGAGACATGAAACAGAAAATAATCATCCTGATAGATCGAAAACCCGAAAGGGCGGTCTATGCAAAAATTAAGGATCAAAAAGACAAGGTAACTGCATTGGTCTGATCTCTACTCACTTGGGGCACATTAGCGGTCCAAAAGACTCTGAATCTGAAGCATCCAAACGGCGGAATTCAAAATTGTTAGGGAGAATAGCGGTTATTGTGTTCAATGTACCTTCCCCTTATATTTACCATTTTCCAAACTTTGTGAGATCCGTGGAGCCACGCCATTGGCGGGCCACCACTCTGTTAAAATGAATTTGAGCCTGTGCCTTTTATTTGGAACTCCTGTTTATTCTGTTTATAAAGTTTCTTCTATTTTTGATGGTAGTACTTGAAGCAAAACTTTTTTCAAAATCATAAATTTTTTTTTATATTTTTTGAAAAGCATAAACAACAAACACATTCTCTATGAACTCATGAATAAGTGAAGTGTGCGTCAACATCTGTCCTGAGAACGGATAAACTCTGCAGGTTGAACATGGTCAATTGCTTAAAAGAAAAAGAAAGAAAAAAGAAAAGAGCTCGGTAAGTCGAAAACCCGAAAGGGCGGCTTAGGCAAAAATGAGCGTCCCGGTGGATCGAAAACCTGAAAGGGCGGTCCAGGCAAAAATTAGGGGCACACAAAAAAGAATATATTCCCGGTGGACTGAAAACCCGAAAGGGCGGTCCACGCAAAAGTTAGGGACTCAAAAAAAGAAAAAAAACAAAAAGCATGACCATAGAAACAGCAGGCCTTCTGCCAGGTTTTTGGATCAGCACGATTCCCCCAGGAAGTGTTTACTCCCCACCAGTTACTGCATATGTCGGGCTTTACCCCCATCATTGTTTTGATATGTCCCCAGTGGCATCATCCCCATTGAAGATTGCCGAGTGTTTGTGATGCGACGTCGGGTCACTTTTCATCTTATCCGTTCAATCTTGTATCATACAAGTCAGTCTTTCATACAATCATACAAGTCAGTCTTCCGTACAATCTTATCAGTCAATCCTTCATACAGTCACAAGTTAATCAGTCATGCTAGTCATACAAGTCACATCATCATTCATGCATCCATACATTCATGCATATACACCTTCTTGCATACACAACATGCACATAACATCATTCATACATGATTGCATTGACCACCCTGAGTCCTGTTTTTTATATCCATCAATCTGAACAATTTGTAACTCTTTATTCCCAAGTGTCATCCCCAGTGTGTCTGGTCCAAAGATGTTACCCTCTCTTCGCCAAGTGGCAGTTCTTTAACGAACAGCTTGTGCATTTTCCTATCCAGTCTTTTGTCGTCAGTTGACTCGTTCGGCATTAACCCGAACAGCTGACATTTATCCAATCTTTTGTCGTCAGTTGACTCGTTCGGCATTAACCCGAACAGCTGACATTTATTCAATCTTTTGTCGTCAGTTGACTCGTTCGGCATTAACCCGAACAGCTGACATTTATCCAATCTTTTGTCGTCAGTTGACTCGTTCGGCATTAACCCGAACAGCTGACATTTATCCAATCTTTTGTCGTCAGTTGACTCGTTCGGCATTAACCCGAACAGCTGACATTTATCCAATCTTTTGTCGTCAGTTGACTCGTTCGGCATTAACCCGAACAGCTGACGTTTATCCAATCTTTTGTCGTCAGTTGACTCGTTCGGCATTAACCCGAACAGCTGACATTTATCCTTCATCCAGCATTTATATTTCATCCTGCTTTTTATATTTCATCCAGCATTTAAATTTCATCCTGCTTTTATGTTTCATCCAGCATTTAAATTTCATCCTGCATTTAAATTTCATCCAGCTTTTAAATTTCATCCTGCATTTAAATTTCATCCAGCTTTTATCTTTCATCCAGCATTTATCTTTCATCCAGCTTTTATCTTTCATCCAGCATTTATCTTTCATCCAGCATTTATCTTTCATCCAGCATTTATCTTTCATCCAACATTTATCTTTCATCCAGCATTTATCTTTCATCCAACATTTATCTTTCATCCAGCATTTATCTGGCTTTTGTATTTCATCCAGCTTTCACCTTTCATCCAACGTTTACATTCACCTTTGTTTCTTGTCGTCAGTGGCATGTTACTTTTATTTCGGTCTTTATCTCAAGTGGCAAGTCCTACAAACGGGCAGCTTGTGGTCGGTGTCTTTTCCCATATCATATTTCCTTTCTCAGCTGTCAATACGAGAGTTGATCCCTTCCCCAGTGAAACTGTGTTATTCCCCAGTGGAGTCGGATCCTTTTCTTTAACGAACTCGGGTATCCTTTCGTTTTTGTTTTATCCCCAGCCAGGTCATCTTCGCCGTCTTGCATTCACATTTGCATCACGAGCATTTCATATTTTTTTGTTAGGTCCAAAATTGGCGTACTCTGTATTTAAGTCCCTTCGACCCGTCGAATCCAAGATCTTATCTTCAAATCTCTGGACGAAGAGACTTAAATAGGGGCATCTGTCATACCCCAATTTTTGACCTAAAATTTCTTTTTTACTCGTCTTTTTGGTTCGGAATTTTTCATCGTTTCAGACGAAATTCCGGCAGAGAGGTATTTTAAAATACCTCGTTTAGGGTTCCGAAGG
Organism: Medicago ruthenica; assembly: GCA_018208015.1. NCBI lineage: Eukaryota > Viridiplantae > Streptophyta > Magnoliopsida > Fabales > Fabaceae > Medicago > Medicago ruthenica. Next base: position 44,424,578 of record CM031373.1, on the reverse strand, counting down.
CGACCTTTTTTCAGTTTTATTATTATTTTATTTTACTTTTGTTTTTTTTTTTCTTTTTTTAATTATTTAATTTTCGGATTTTTTCTATTTTTATTTTATTTTTCATTTATTCTATTTTGTTTTTATTTTTATTCTTAATGGTTATTTTTTTTTTGGTCTTTATTGCCAATCAAATCTATCCAAAGTCCAAGGTCAAAGGTCAAGGTCAAATGTTTGATTTAAATGGCTTTGACATATGTGATTTAATGGCTTTGACATATGTGATTTAATGGTTTTAATCTCATTTGATGGGGATTTAATCCTTGTCTCCTTATTGTCAAAAGTCCACCCCAATGTGTATATAAAGGCACACACTCCGGCAACCAAAGGGGGGGAAAAACTCATCAGTACACAAGCCACAATTATTTCCAAACCAAAAATTAATCACAACCCCAGCAAATCGAAACCACAAAAACCATTTCTCAAAACCAAAATCAATCATCATCCATAATCAAAACCACAAACTCGGCCACCTCCACCACCACCACAATCAATCCGAACCTCCTCCCTAACCACCTACAAACCACTAACACTAATCTGAACCACCACATACCACAACCACATAAAGCCACACACACGGCCAAACCCACAACCAAGCAACCACTACGCAAAACCGCACCGCCTCTTTACAACCCTTTCCTGCTCACTGCATCCCTCTTTTCCTCTTATTTTTATTTATTAGTTTTATTTCTTTTTCTTGCATTTTCTTTTTATTTGTTGCATTTCTCATCCTTTATTTATTCCCCATGCATTTCATCTTATTGTTCTTTTTATCTTTTGCATTTTCTTCACTTTTACTTTATTTTATTTTCTCAATTTTGTAGTTTTCTTTAGGTTAATTATCATGCATTTTTTTCACTTTATTCATTTTAATGCTTTATAATTCAGCATCTCATGCATTCTTTTACTTTTATGTGACATGTTTATTTCTTTGTTTTGCATCTCTTGCCTTTTTTCAGCATATTTATTTTATTATATTAGCAATTTTACTTTTATTATTTTATTTTGTCATTTTCATTTTTATTAGAATGTATTTAGGAACAATGTAAATATAAATGAGAATATTGCACTGACACTCACTTTATTTATTTCGCATTATGTCAAAAAAAAAAACACAAAAATACAAAAAATATTAGGTTAGTTTAATTTTAAAAGGGTTTCGTGGTGATCCAACGTCACCACGGAAATCCCTCGTTTTTAACCTTTTGTTACGTTTTAGTCTTGTTTAGTTATTATTAAAAACAAAAAAAAAACAAAAAAATGCAAATAATCAAAAACCAAAAAAATCTTTTCATAAACAAACCTTGATTTTCAATCAAGTGCCCATTTTTCCTTTTTATTTTCTTTAAATAACCATTAATCCATTTTAATAACATTTAAATCATTTTCAAAAATTAAAAAACACAAACCAATCTTATTTTTGCCACTTGGCCTTTATTTTATCTTTAAAACCTTTTTAAAACTAATAAAAAATACAAAAACAAATCAATCGTCATTTTTACCCCGAACTACGAGGTTTTGATCCTTCACGGGTACGTAGGCAAAGGACATTGTCCTTCCAAATCATAAAAAATACAAAAAAACATTTTTATTTTTTCTCACTAATTCATTCTTTTCTTTTAAAAAAAATAATAATAAGCAAGTTATAGCCAAAATAAATAAATAAAATCAAGAGGTTCTCGTAGAGTACTACGAACGTTTAGGGTGCTAACACCTTCCCTATACGTAACTAACCCCCGAACCCTAATTTTTAAAAATGTGGTAATTTAGAACTTTTTTCCACTTTTCATTTAAAAAATTCAAAGTTCAGTCGTGAAATAAAATTAGTGAGTCAACGCTAATCAATAGCTTGATCTCCGAAAATCACCGCGACAGAAATGGCGACTTCACTGGGGATTCCCAAAGAGGGTTGAGCCTAACTTGAATTTATTTAATTATTTTGTGCTATAACTTGCTTAAAACAAAAATAAAAATGTAATTATGTGCATATGTGTTTTTTTCCTTTTACGTGAGTGGTGAGATAAGTCCTACACCCGGGCTTGAGAGAAACATAAGATAGGATGGTGGTATAATCAAAGTGTCATACCAAGAGTAGTCTTGGGTGTTGGTACATGTGATATAACCCCACTCAATGGAGGTCTATTAAAGGTAATACCATGTCAACATGAGTAGTCGTGTTCGGCATTGTTATTTTTAAGTGACCTATGAAGTTGAGGACCTTTAGAGTTACCTTTAACCCATCTTGGCCTTTTAGGACGTAGTGCAGTGGCTAATCAAGAGTAGTCTTGAATTGGTTGATACGCGATACTACACTCAAACGAGGCTTTCCTACGAACGTCGTTGGACCGGGAGTAGTCCCGTAATCCGACAATATTCGGAAGTGGTCGATGACTTTGGGAACTTGGTAGAACCCGTGATACAGGTACATGTGAAACCATAGTCCTTACCAAATGGCGTGTTTACCCTTGACTCCAACATTTATGGACTTAACCTCACCATGTTTTCTCCGTTTCTTTAGCATAATCATGCATACATGCATCCATGCATAAACTCATTTTTCATCCAATTACCGAAGGACTTAAACAAGTTTTTTTGTGAACATCATAGAGGAGCACTAGGAAGTACATCTTCAAGAGCCATGATTTGTTGAATTTAAGGAAGCTAGGAGTCTTTAAATTTTTTCTGTTAAAATCTAGCTTCCACTAAAGGACTTTTGAATTGGTCTCTTGGCTTGGTTTCTAAAAAGGGAACTGTTTGTAATGTTTTAATGCTCAAAAGAATGTTCAACTATGATGTTTACAATTACTTCAACAAAGTTCTCCGATAACGAATATTTCTTTTTGCATACGCATAATCATGCATCATATCACATTCATAGTTTCTCAAGCCGAGTCTCACGTCTTGTTTTTCCAAAGGTCTATCTGCCTAGTCCAAGAAAGTGGCCCGACGTCCTCAGCAGAAACCAACTTACACGTACAACACTAGAGCACACCAGAGAGAAAGAATGGACTATTTGGAGCAAGAAAACCAGGTACTTCGGGAGGAAATGACATCCATGCGGACCGAGATCGAAGAATTGACAGAGTTGGTAAAGCTGCTGGCAGCCGCACAAGTTCATCCACAGTCTCCTTCCCCTAGCCAGCTAGTTCAGTTGATACCTACTACTACTCCGGCTCCGACGGCGCACACCAGTGCTCCACAATATACTATGCCCGACGGATATCCCTGGGGCATGCCTTTTAGCTCTGGTGAAGGATTCATCCCTATTCCTGCTGCAACTTCTGCTCCTCAACCCGGTATTACTTTTCCTCAGGCTACTATGGCTTTTTCAGCTCCAGTGATTCATACCACCCAGTACGACAATGAACCTATCTTTCACACTGAAAGTGTAGGAGCTCAAGATCGGATGGATGACTTCCAAGAAAAGTTTGACAAGATGCAACGGGAAATCAAGGCCCTCCGCGGGAAGGATCTGTTTGGGAAAAATGCCCACGACCTCTGTTTGGTGCCAAATGTCAAGATCCCGCCCAAGTTTAAGGTCCCTGAATTTGAGAAGTACAAGGGGAACACTTGTCCTCAAAGCCACCTGATAATGTATGCTAGGAAGATGTCTACCCAGACGGATAATCATCAACTACTCATCCATTATTTCCAGGACAGTCTGACTGGCGCCGCTTTAAAATGGTACATGAGTTTGGACAGCACCAGGATCCAAACTTTCAATGACTTGGGAGAAGCCTTCATCCGCCAGTACAAGTACAACCTGGACATGGCCCCAGACAGAGACCAACTTCGGGCCATGGCTCAAAAGGATAAGGAGACTTTCAAAGAGTATGCCCAAAGATGGAGGGAAATTGCTGCTCAGATTAACCCACCTTTAGAGGAGAAGGAAATGACCAAGATTTTCCTAAATACTCTTGGTTCATTCTATTACGAGCGGATGATTGCAAGTGCGCCTAGCGATTTCACTGAAATGGTTAATATGGGAATGCGTCTGGAGGAGGGAGTCCGAGAGGGACGTTTAGTTATGGAAAGTGTTTTTGCTGCCAGCAGTACAAAGAAGTTTGGGAATGGCTTCTCAGGAAAGAGAGAGCAACGGTTAAGTATGGTGGCCCATGGACAGCCTCAGCAACAGTACCAACAGCAGCCTCGACAACAGGCTCCCCATCGGGCTCCCCAACAGCTCGCCCAACAGAATCGGGTTCAGTGGATATCCCATTTTGATCCAATCCCTATGGCATATGCAGAGTTGCTTCCCACTTTGCTTGAGAAAAATCTTGTCCAAACTAAGGCGCCCCCTCGGGTACCTGAAAGGTTGCCACGTTGGTATAGACCTAATCTCTCTTGTGCTTTCCACCAAGGGGCACCCGGTCACGACATTGAGCATTGTTACCCCTTGAAAGCTGAAGTTCAAAAGTTGGTCCAGGCTGGTGTCCTGTCCTTCAAAGATTTGAACCCCAATGTGCAAGCTAATCCACTACCGGATCATGGGACTGCATCTATTAATATGGTGCAAGTTTGTTCAGAGGCTTACCCAGTTGAAAACAACCTGGAGGAGGTGGCAGCTAGCTTTGTGACACATGGCAGAGTTCGCCGCAATTGGGTCGCTGTTGACGTCCCTTCCGCTATTCATTGTTCTAAATAACATTTTGTTGTTTTTGCTTTTCGTTTTAAAAAATATATATATATATAAATCCTTTCGTTCCGCCCGATACGAAAGTGAACTTTTGTAGGGCTTTTTGCTTCATGTATTTCCATCATAAAATAAACAAGTCGTTTTGTCCTCGACTCTATCTTTTTATTCTTTGTTTTTTTCTGGAAAATGGTAAACACAAAAAAACCAAAAATATTTTATGTTATCAATTTCAAAAGGTCTGCATTTTTCACTCATTTTCTAAAATCAATCATCAAATCATATGTAGACTGAACATAAATAAACCCGTTGAACACTGTAACCCTATTGTCTCTCCCAACTTTGATTTCCCTGTCTGCGAAGCTGAAGAGGAAGAGGATGAAGAGATTCCCGATGAGATCTCGCGGTTATTAGTATATGAAAGGATTAACTTGGGTTCAGGAGAACTGCCATTACAATATTCCTGGTCGAATCCCAGATGAATGGTGACATTGAAGCTGCAAAAAAAACAACAACAACAAAAGAAAAACAAAAAAAAACAAAACAAAAAAGAGAAAAATACATCAACAAGATAGTGCAGAAAATGGTGGTCACCTACAAGGATTGGCATGGGATGCTCCCTTTTATTTTGCATGAGTATCGTACTTCGGTGCGAACATCAGCAGGGGCAACCCCCTTCTCTTACAGTTATACCAAAAAGGATGAAACAATCGGTTGATGAGGAGGTTCGTCCCCGTGAATTTCGAGAAGGAGACCTTGTGCTCAAAAAGATTTTATCTTTCCAACCGGACGCCAGGGGCAAATGGACGCCTAATTATGAAGGACCATATGTCGTCAAGAGAGCTTTTTCCGGCGGTACAATGACTCTTACGACTATGGATGGTGATGAGCTTCCACGTCCTGTGAATGCCGATGCAGTCAAGAAATACTTTGTCTAAAAACAAAAAAACAGCTCGATGAGTCGAAAACCCAAAAGGGCGGCTTAGACAAAATGAGCGTCTCGGTGGACTGAAAACCCGAAAGGGCGGTCCAGGCAAAAATTAGAGACATGAAACAGAAAATAATCATCCTGATAGATCGAAAACCCGAAAGGGCGGTCTATGCAAAAATTAAGGATCAAAAAGACAAGGTAACTGCATTGGTCTGATCTCTACTCACTTGGGGCACATTAGCGGTCCAAAAGACTCTGAATCTGAAGCATCCAAACGGCGGAATTCAAAATTGTTAGGGAGAATAGCGGTTATTGTGTTCAATGTACCTTCCCCTTATATTTACCATTTTCCAAACTTTGTGAGATCCGTGGAGCCACGCCATTGGCGGGCCACCACTCTGTTAAAATGAATTTGAGCCTGTGCCTTTTATTTGGAACTCCTGTTTATTCTGTTTATAAAGTTTCTTCTATTTTTGATGGTAGTACTTGAAGCAAAACTTTTTTCAAAATCATAAATTTTTTTTTATATTTTTTGAAAAGCATAAACAACAAACACATTCTCTATGAACTCATGAATAAGTGAAGTGTGCGTCAACATCTGTCCTGAGAACGGATAAACTCTGCAGGTTGAACATGGTCAATTGCTTAAAAGAAAAAGAAAGAAAAAAGAAAAGAGCTCGGTAAGTCGAAAACCCGAAAGGGCGGCTTAGGCAAAAATGAGCGTCCCGGTGGATCGAAAACCTGAAAGGGCGGTCCAGGCAAAAATTAGGGGCACACAAAAAAGAATATATTCCCGGTGGACTGAAAACCCGAAAGGGCGGTCCACGCAAAAGTTAGGGACTCAAAAAAAGAAAAAAACAAAAAGCATGACCATAGAAACAGCAGGCCTTCTGCCAGGTTTTTGGATCAGCACGATTCCCCCAGGAAGTGTTTACTCCCCACCAGTTACTGCATATGTCGGGCTTTACCCCCATCATTGTTTTGATATGTCCCCAGTGGCATCATCCCCATTGAAGATTGCCGAGTGTTTGTGATGCGACGTCGGGTCACTTTTCATCTTATCCGTTCAATCTTGTATCATACAAGTCAGTCTTTCATACAATCATACAAGTCAGTCTTCCGTACAATCTTATCAGTCAATCCTTCATACAGTCACAAGTTAATCAGTCATGCTAGTCATACAAGTCACATCATCATTCATGCATCCATACATTCATGCATATACACCTTCTTGCATACACAACATGCACATAACATCATTCATACATGATTGCATTGACCACCCTGAGTCCTGTTTTTTATATCCATCAATCTGAACAATTTGTAACTCTTTATTCCCAAGTGTCATCCCCAGTGTGTCTGGTCCAAAGATGTTACCCTCTCTTCGCCAAGTGGCAGTTCTTTAACGAACAGCTTGTGCATTTTCCTATCCAGTCTTTTGTCGTCAGTTGACTCGTTCGGCATTAACCCGAACAGCTGACATTTATCCAATCTTTTGTCGTCAGTTGACTCGTTCGGCATTAACCCGAACAGCTGACATTTATTCAATCTTTTGTCGTCAGTTGACTCGTTCGGCATTAACCCGAACAGCTGACATTTATCCAATCTTTTGTCGTCAGTTGACTCGTTCGGCATTAACCCGAACAGCTGACATTTATCCAATCTTTTGTCGTCAGTTGACTCGTTCGGCATTAACCCGAACAGCTGACATTTATCCAATCTTTTGTCGTCAGTTGACTCGTTCGGCATTAACCCGAACAGCTGACGTTTATCCAATCTTTTGTCGTCAGTTGACTCGTTCGGCATTAACCCGAACAGCTGACATTTATCCTTCATCCAGCATTTATATTTCATCCTGCTTTTTATATTTCATCCAGCATTTAAATTTCATCCTGCTTTTATGTTTCATCCAGCATTTAAATTTCATCCTGCATTTAAATTTCATCCAGCTTTTAAATTTCATCCTGCATTTAAATTTCATCCAGCTTTTATCTTTCATCCAGCATTTATCTTTCATCCAGCTTTTATCTTTCATCCAGCATTTATCTTTCATCCAGCATTTATCTTTCATCCAGCATTTATCTTTCATCCAACATTTATCTTTCATCCAGCATTTATCTTTCATCCAACATTTATCTTTCATCCAGCATTTATCTGGCTTTTGTATTTCATCCAGCTTTCACCTTTCATCCAACGTTTACATTCACCTTTGTTTCTTGTCGTCAGTGGCATGTTACTTTTATTTCGGTCTTTATCTCAAGTGGCAAGTCCTACAAACGGGCAGCTTGTGGTCGGTGTCTTTTCCCATATCATATTTCCTTTCTCAGCTGTCAATACGAGAGTTGATCCCTTCCCCAGTGAAACTGTGTTATTCCCCAGTGGAGTCGGATCCTTTTCTTTAACGAACTCGGGTATCCTTTCGTTTTTGTTTTATCCCCAGCCAGGTCATCTTCGCCGTCTTGCATTCACATTTGCATCACGAGCATTTCATATTTTTTTGTTAGGTCCAAAATTGGCGTACTCTGTATTTAAGTCCCTTCGACCCGTCGAATCCAAGATCTTATCTTCAAATCTCTGGACGAAGAGACTTAAATAGGGGCATCTGTCATACCCCAATTTTTGACCTAAAATTTCTTTTTTACTCGTCTTTTTGGTTCGGAATTTTTCATCGTTTCAGACGAAATTCCGGCAGAGAGGTATTTTAAAATACCTCGTTTAGGGTTCCGAAGGCGACCTTTTTTCAGTTTTATTATTATTTTATTTTACTTTTGTTTTTTTTTTTCTTTTTTTAATTATTTAATTTTCGGATTTTTTCTATTTTTATTTTATTTTTCATTTATTCTATTTTGTTTTTATTTTTATTCTTAATGGTTATTTTTTTTTTGGTCTTTATTGCCAATCAAATCTATCCAAAGTCCAAGGTCAAAGGTCAAGGTCAAATGTTTGATTTAAATGGCTTTGACATATGTGATTTAATGGCTTTGACATATGTGATTTAATGGTTTTAATCTCATTTGATGGGGATTTAATCCTTGTCTCCTTATTGTCAAAAGTCCACCCCAATGTGTATATAAAGGCACACACTCCGGCAACCAAAGGGGGGGAAAAACTCATCAGTACACAAGCCACAATTATTTCCAAACCAAAAATTAATCACAACCCCAGCAAATCGAAACCACAAAAACCATTTCTCAAAACCAAAATCAATCATCATCCATAATCAAAACCACAAACTCGGCCACCTCCACCACCACCACAATCAATCCGAACCTCCTCCCTAACCACCTACAAACCACTAACACTAATCTGAACCACCACATACCACAACCACATAAAGCCACACACACGGCCAAACCCACAACCAAGCAACCACTACGCAAAACCGCACCGCCTCTTTACAACCCTTTCCTGCTCACTGCATCCCTCTTTTCCTCTTATTTTTATTTATTAGTTTTATTTCTTTTTCTTGCATTTTCTTTTTATTTGTTGCATTTCTCATCCTTTATTTATTCCCCATGCATTTCATCTTATTGTTCTTTTTATCTTTTGCATTTTCTTCATTCTTTTTACTTTATTTTATTTTCTCAATTTTGTAGTTTTCTTTAGGTTAATTATCATGCATTTTTTTCACTTTATTCATTTTAATGCTTTATAATTCAGCATCTCATGCATTCTTTTACTTTTATGTGACATGTTTATTTCTTTGTTTTGCATCTCTTGCCTTTTTTCAGCATATTTATTTTATTATATTAGCAATTTTACTTTTATTATTTTATTTTGTCATTTTCATTTTTATTAGAATGTATTTAGGAACAATGTAAATATAAATGAGAATATTGCACTGACACTCACTTTATTTATTTCGCATTATGTCAAAAAAAAAACACAAAAATACAAAAAATATTAGGTTAGTTTAATTTTAAAAGGGTTTCGTGGTGATCCAACGTCACCACGGAAATCCCTCGTTTTTAACCTTTTGTTACGTTTTAGTCTTGTTTAGTTATTATTAAAAACAAAAAAAAAAACAAAAAAATGCAAATAATCAAAAACCAAAAAAATCTTTTCATAAACAAACCTTGATTTTCAATCAAGTGCCCATTTTTCCTTTTTATTTTCTTTAAATAACCATTAATCCATTTTAATAACATTTAAATCATTTTCAAAAATTAAAAAACACAAACCAATCTTATTTTTGCCACTTGGCCTTTATTTTATCTTTAAAACCTTTTTAAAACTAATAAAAAATACAAAAACAAATCAATCGTCATTTTTACCCCGAACTACGAGGTTTTGATCCCTCACGGGTACGTAGGCAAAGGACATTGTCCTTCCAAATCATAAAAAATACAAAAAAACATTTTTATTTTTTCTCACTAATTCATTCTTTTCTTTTAAAAAAAATAATAATAAGCAAGTTATAGCCAAAATAAATAAATAAAATCAAGAGGTTCTCGTAGAGTACTACGAACGTTTAGGGTGCTAACACCTTCCCTATACGTAACTAACCCCCGAACCCTAATTTTTAAAAATGTGGTAATTTAGAACTTTTTTCCACTTTTCATTTAAAAAATTCAAAGTTCAGTCGTGAAATAAAATTAGTGAGTCAACGCTAATCAATAGCTTGATCTCCGAAAATCACCGCGACAGAAATGGCGACTTCACTGGGGATTCCCAAAGAGGGTTGAGCCTAACTTGAATTTATTTAATTATTTTGTGCTATAACTTGCTTAAAACAAAAATAAAAATGTAATTATGTGCATATGTGTTTTTTTCCTTTTACGTGAGTGGTGAGATAAGTCCTACACCCGGGCTTGAGAGAAACATAAGATAGGATGGTGGTATAATCAAAGTGTCATACCAAGAGTAGTCTTGGGTGTTGGTACATGTGATATAACCCCACTCAATGGAGGTCTATTAAAGGTAATACCATGTCAACATGAGTAGTCGTGTTCGGCATTGTTATTTTTAAGTGACCTATGAAGTTGAGGACCTTTAGAGTTACCTTTAACCCATCTTGGCCTTTTAGGACGTAGTGCAGTGGCTAATCAAGAGTAGTCTTGAATTGGTTGATACGCGATACTACACTCAAACGAGGCTTTCCTACGAACGTCGTTGGACCGGGAGTAGTCCCGTAATCCGACAATATTCGGAAGTGGTCGATGACTTTGGGAACTTGGTAGAACCCGTGATACAGGTACATGTGAAACCATAGTCCTTACCAAATGGCGTGTTTACCCTTGACTCCAACATTTATGGACTTAACCTCACCATGTTTTCTCCGTTTCTTTAGCATAATCATGCATACATGCATCCATGCATAAACTCATTTTTCATCCAATTACCGAAGGACTTAAACAAGTTTTTTTGTGAACATCATAGAGGAGCACTAGGAAGTACATCTTCAAGAGCCATGATTTGTTGAATTTAAGGAAGCTAGGAGTCTTTAAATTTTTTCTGTTAAAATCTAGCTTCCACTAAAGGACTTTTGAATTGGTCTCTTGGCTTGGTTTCTAAAAAGGGAACTGTTTGTAATGTTTTAATGCTCAAAAGAATGTTCAACTATGATGTTTACAATTACTTCAACAAAGTTCTCCGATAACGAATATTTCTTTTTGCATACGCATAATCATGCATCATATCACATTCATAGTTTCTCAAGCCGAGTCTCACGTCTTGTTTTTCCAAAGGTCTATCTGCCTAGTCCAAGAAAGTGGCCCGACGTCCTCAGCAGAAACCAACTTACACGTACAACACTAGAGCACACCAGAGAGAAAGAATGGACTATTTGGAGCAAGAAAACCAGGTACTTCGGGAGGAAATGACATCCATGCGGACCGAGATCGAAGAATTGACAGAGTTGGTAAAGCTGCTGGCAGCCGCACAAGTTCATCCACAGTCTCCTTCCCCTAGCCAGCTAGTTCAGTTGATACCTACTACTACTCCGGCTCCGACGGCGCACACCAGTGCTCCACAATATACTATGCCCGACGGATATCCCTGGGGCATGCCTTTTAGCTCTGGTGAAGGATTCATCCCTATTCCTGCTGCAACTTCTGCTCCTCAACCCGGTATTACTTTTCCTCAGGCTACTATGGCTTTTTCAGCTCCAGTGATTCATACCACCCAGTACGACAATGAACCTATCTTTCACACTGAAAGTGTAGGAGCTCAAGATCGGATGGATGACTTCCAAGAAAAGTTTGACAAGATGCAACGGGAAATCAAGGCCCTCCGCGGGAAGGATCTGTTTGGGAAAAATGCCCACGACCTCTGTTTGGTGCCAAATGTCAAGATCCCGCCCAAGTTTAAGGTCCCTGAATTTGAGAAGTACAAGGGGAACACTTGTCCTCAAAGCCACCTGATAATGTATGCTAGGAAGATGTCTACCCAGACGGATAATCATCAACTACTCATCCATTATTTCCAGGACAGTCTGACTGGCGCCGCTTTAAAATGGTACATGAGTTTGGACAGCACCAGGATCCAAACTTTCAATGACTTGGGAGAAGCCTTCATCCGCCAGTACAAGTACAACCTGGACATGGCCCCAGACAGAGACCAACTTCGGGCCATGGCTCAAAAGGATAAGGAGACTTTCAAAGAGTATGCCCAAAGATGGAGGGAAATTGCTGCTCAGATTAACCCACCTTTAGAGGAGAAGGAAATGACCAAGATTTTCCTAAATACTCTTGGTTCATTCTATTACGAGCGGATGATTGCAAGTGCGCCTAGCGATTTCACTGAAATGGTTAATATGGGAATGCGTCTGGAGGAGGGAGTCCGAGAGGGACGTTTAGTTATGGAAAGTGTTTTTGCTGCCAGCAGTACAAAGAAGTTTGGGAATGGCTTCTCAGGAAAGAGAGAGCAACGGTTAAGTATGGTGGCCCATGGACAGCCTCAGCAACAGTACCAACAGCAGCCTCGACAACAGGCTCCCCATCGGGCTCCCCAACAGCTCGCCCAACAGAATCGGGTTCAGTGGATATCCCATTTTGATCCAATCCCTATGGCATATGCAGAGTTGCTTCCCACTTTGCTTGAGAAAAATCTTGTCCAAACTAAGGCGCCCCCTCGGGTACCTGAAAGGTTGCCACGTTGGTATAGACCTAATCTCTCTTGTGCTTTCCACCAAGGGGCACCCGGTCACGACATTGAGCATTGTTACCCCTTGAAAGCTGAAGTTCAAAAGTTGGTCCAGGCTGGTGTCCTGTCCTTCAAAGATTTGAACCCCAATGTGCAAGCTAATCCACTACCGGATCATGGGACTGCATCTATTAATATGGTGCAAGTTTGTTCAGAGGCTTACCCAGTTGAAAACAACCTGGAGGAGGTGGCAGCTAGCTTTGTGACACATGGCAGAGTTCGCCGCAATTGGGTCGCTGTTGACGTCCCTTCCGCTATTCATTGTTCTAAATAACATTTTGTTGTTTTTGCTTTTCGTTTTAAAAAATATATATATATATAAATCCTTTCGTTCCGCCCGATACGAAAGTGAACTTTTGTAGGGCTTTTTGCTTCATGTATTTCCATCATAAAATAAACAAGTCGTTTTGTCCTCGACTCTATCTTTTTATTCTTTGTTTTTTTCTGGAAAATGGTAAACACAAAAAAACCAAAAATATTTTATGTTATCAATTTCAAAAGGTCTGCATTTTTCACTCATTTTCTAAAATCAATCATCAAATCATATGTAGACTGAACATAAATAAACCCGTTGAACACTGTAACCCTATTGTCTCTCCCAACTTTGATTTCCCTGTCTGCGAAGCTGAAGAGGAAGAGGATGAAGAGATTCCCGATGAGATCTCGCGGTTATTAGTATATGAAAGGATTAACTTGGGTTCAGGAGAACTGCCATTACAATATTCCTGGTCGAATCCCAGATGAATGGTGACATTGAAGCTGCAAAAAAAAACAACAACAACAAAAGAAAAACAAAAAAAAACAAAACAAAAAAGAGAAAAATACATCAACAAGATAGTGCAGAAAATGGTGGTCACCTACAAGGATTGGCATGGGATGCTCCCTTTTATTTTGCATGAGTATCGTACTTCGGTGCGAACATCAGCAGGGGCAACCCCCTTCTCTTACAGTTATACCAAAAAGGATGAAACAATCGGTTGATGAGGAGGTTCGTCCCCGTGAATTTCGAGAAGGAGACCTTGTGCTCAAAAAGATTTTATCTTTCCAACCGGACGCCAGGGGCAAATGGACGCCTAATTATGAAGGACCATATGTCGTCAAGAGAGCTTTTTCCGGCGGTACAATGACTCTTACGACTATGGATGGTGATGAGCTTCCACGTCCTGTGAATGCCGATGCAGTCAAGAAATACTTTGTCTAAAAACAAAAGAACAGCTCGATGAGTCGAAAACCCAAAAGGGCGGCTTAGACAAAATGAGCGTCTCGGTGGACTGAAAACCCGAAAGGGCGGTCCAGGCAAAAATTAGAGACATGAAACAGAAAATAATCATCCTGATAGATCGAAAACCCGAAAGGGCGGTCTATGCAAAAATTAAGGATCAAAAAGACAAGGTAACTGCATTGGTCTGATCTCTACTCACTTGGGGCACATTAGCGGTCCAAAAGACTCTGAATCTGAAGCATCCAAACGGCGGAATTCAAAATTGTTAGGGAGAATAGCGGTTATTGTGTTCAATGTACCTTCCCCTTATATTTACCATTTTCCAAACTTTGTGAGATCCGTGGAGCCACGCCATTGGCGGGCCACCACTCTGTTAAAATGAATTTGAGCCTGTGCCTTTTATTTGGAACTCCTGTTTATTCTGTTTATAAAGTTTCTTCTATTTTTGATGGTAGTACTTGAAGCAAAACTTTTTTCAAAATCATAAATTTTTTTTTATATTTTTTGAAAAGCATAAACAACAAACACATTCTCTATGAACTCATGAATAAGTGAAGTGTGCGTCAACATCTGTCCTGAGAACGGATAAACTCTGCAGGTTGAACATGGTCAATTGCTTAAAAGAAAAAGAAAGAAAAAAGAAAAGAGCTCGGTAAGTCGAAAACCCGAAAGGGCGGCTTAGGCAAAAATGAGCGTCCCGGTGGATCGAAAACCTGAAAGGGCGGTCCAGGCAAAAATTAGGGGCACACAAAAAAGAATATATTCCCGGTGGACTGAAAACCCGAAAGGGCGGTCCACGCAAAAGTTAGGGACTCAAAAAAAGAAAAAAACAAAAAGCATGACCATAGAAACAGCAGGCCTTCTGCCAGGTTTTTGGATCAGCACGATTCCCCCAGGAAGTGTTTACTCCCCACCAGTTACTGCATATGTCGGGCTTTACCCCCATCATTGTTTTGATATGTCCCCAGTGGCATCATCCCCATTGAAGATTGCCGAGTGTTTGTGATGCGACGTCGGGTCACTTTTCATCTTATCCGTTCAATCTTGTATCATACAAGTCAGTCTTTCATACAATCATACAAGTCAGTCTTCCGTACAATCTTATCAGTCAATCCTTCATACAGTCACAAGTTAATCAGTCATGCTAGTCATACAAGTCACATCATCATTCATGCATCCATACATTCATGCATATACACCTTCTTGCATACACAACATGCACATAACATCATTCATACATGATTGCATTGACCACCCTGAGTCCTGTTTTTTATATCCATCAATCTGAACAATTTGTAACTCTTTATTCCCAAGTGTCATCCCCAGTGTGTCTGGTCCAAAGATGTTACCCTCTCTTCGCCAAGTGGCAGTTCTTTAACGAACAGCTTGTGCATTTTCCTATCCAGTCTTTTGTCGTCAGTTGACTCGTTCGGCATTAACCCGAACAGCTGACATTTATCCAATCTTTTGTCGTCAGTTGACTCGTTCGGCATTAACCCGAACAGCTGACATTTATTCAATCTTTTGTCGTCAGTTGACTCGTTCGGCATTAACCCGAACAGCTGACATTTATCCAATCTTTTGTCGTCAGTTGACTCGTTCGGCATTAACCCGAACAGCTGACATTTATCCAATCTTTTGTCGTCAGTTGACTCGTTCGGCATTAACCCGAACAGCTGACATTTATCCAATCTTTTGTCGTCAGTTGACTCGTTCGGCATTAACCCGAACAGCTGACGTTTATCCAATCTTTTGTCGTCAGTTGACTCGTTCGGCATTAACCCGAACAGCTGACATTTATCCTTCATCCAGCATTTATATTTCATCCTGCTTTTTATATTTCATCCAGCATTTAAATTTCATCCTGCTTTTATGTTTCATCCAGCATTTAAATTTCATCCTGCATTTAAATTTCATCCAGCTTTTAAATTTCATCCTGCATTTAAATTTCATCCAGCTTTTATCTTTCATCCAGCATTTATCTTTCATCCAGCTTTTATCTTTCATCCAGCATTTATCTTTCATCCAGCATTTATCTTTCATCCAGCATTTATCTTTCATCCAACATTTATCTTTCATCCAGCATTTATCTTTCATCCAACATTTATCTTTCATCCAGCATTTATCCGGCTTTTGTATTTCATCCAACTTTCACCTTTCATCCAACGTTTACATTCACCTTTGTTTCTTGTCGTCAGTGGCATGTTACTTTTATTTCGGTCTTTATCTCAAGTGGCAAGTCCTACAAACGGGCAGCTTGTGGTCGGTGTCTTTTCCCATATCATATTTCCTTTCTCAGCTGTCAATACGAGAGTTGATCCCTTCCCCAGTGAAACTGTGTTATTCCCCAGTGGAGTCGGATCCTTTTCTTTAACGAACTCGGGTATCCTTTCGTTTTTGTTTTATCCCCAGCCAGGTCATCTTCGCCGTCTTGCATTCACATTTGCATCACGAGCATTTCATATTTTTTTGTTAGGTCCAAAATTGGCGTACTCTGTATTTAAGTCCCTTCGACCCGTCGAATCCAAGATCTTATCTTCAAATCTCTGGACGAAGAGACTTAAATAGGGGCATCTGTCATACCCCAATTTTTGACCTAAAATTTCTTTTTTACTCGTCTTTTTGGTTCGGAATTTTTCATCGTTTCAGACGAAATTCCGGCAGAGAGGTATTTTAAAATACCTCGTTTAGGGTTCCGAAGGCGACCTTTTTTCAGTTTTATTATTATTTTATTTTACTTTTGTTTTTTTTTTCTTTTTTTAATTATTTAATTTTCGGATTTTTTCTATTTTTATTTTATTTTTCATTTATTCTATTTTGTTTTTATTTTTATTCTTAATGGTTATTTTTTTTTTGGTCTTTATTGCCAATCAAATCTATCCAAAGTCCAAGGTCAAAGGTCAAGGTCAAATGTTTGATTTAAATGGCTTTGACATATGTGATTTAATGGCTTTGACATATGTGATTTAATGGTTTTAATCTCATTTGATGGGGATTTAATCCTTGTCTCCTTATTGTCAAAAGTCCACCCCAATGTGTATATAAAGGCACACACTCCGGCAACCAA
This sequence comes from Medicago ruthenica, assembly GCA_018208015.1. Taxonomy (NCBI): domain Eukaryota; kingdom Viridiplantae; phylum Streptophyta; class Magnoliopsida; order Fabales; family Fabaceae; genus Medicago; species Medicago ruthenica. The sequence continues at coordinate 44,407,543 of CM031373.1, read as the reverse complement.
AGGGGGGGAAAAACTCATCAGTACACAAGCCACAATTATTTCCAAACCAAAAATTAATCACAACCCCAGCAAATCGAAACCACAAAAACCATTTCTCAAAACCAAAATCAATCATCATCCATAATCAAAACCACAAACTCGGCCACCTCCACCACCACCACAATCAATCCGAACCTCCTCCCTAACCACCTACAAACCACTAACACTAATCTGAACCACCACATACCACAACCACATAAAGCCACACACACGGCCAAACCCACAACCAAGCAACCACTACGCAAAACCGCACCGCCTCTTTACAACCCTTTCCTGCTCACTGCATCCCTCTTTTCCTCTTATTTTTATTTATTAGTTTTATTTCTTTTTCTTGCATTTTCTTTTTATTTGTTGCATTTCTCATCCTTTATTTATTCCCCATGCATTTCATCTTATTGTTCTTTTTATCTTTTGCATTTTCTTCATTCTTTTTACTTTATTTTATTTTCTCAATTTTGTAGTTTTCTTTAGGTTAATTATCATGCATTTTTTTCACTTTATTCATTTTAATGCTTTATAATTCAGCATCTCATGCATTCTTTTACTTTTATGTGACATGTTTATTTCTTTGTTTTGCATCTCTTGCCTTTTTTCAGCATATTTATTTTATTATATTAGCAATTTTACTTTTATTATTTTATTTTGTCATTTTCATTTTTATTAGAATGTATTTAGGAACAATGTAAATATAAATGAGAATATTGCACTGACACTCACTTTATTTATTTCGCATTATGTCAAAAAAAAAACACAAAAATACAAAAAATATTAGGTTAGTTTAATTTTAAAAGGGTTTCGTGGTGATCCAACGTCACCACGGAAATCCCTCGTTTTTAACCTTTTGTTACGTTTTAGTCTTGTTTAGTTATTATTAAAAACAAAAAAAAAACAAAAAAATGCAAATAATCAAAAACCAAAAAAATCTTTTCATAAACAAACCTTGATTTTCAATCAAGTGCCCATTTTTCCTTTTTATTTTCTTTAAATAACCATTAATCCATTTTAATAACATTTAAATCATTTTCAAAAATTAAAAAACACAAACCAATCTTATTTTTGCCACTTGGCCTTTATTTTATCTTTAAAACCTTTTTAAAACTAATAAAAAATACAAAAACAAATCAATCGTCATTTTTACCCCGAACTACGAGGTTTTGATCCCTCACGGGTACGTAGGCAAAGGACATTGTCCTTCCAAATCATAAAAAATACAAAAAAACATTTTTATTTTTTCTCACTAATTCATTCTTTTCTTTTAAAAAAAATAATAATAAGCAAGTTATAGCCAAAATAAATAAATAAAATCAAGAGGTTCTCGTAGAGTACTACGAACGTTTAGGGTGCTAACACCTTCCCTATACGTAACTAACCCCCGAACCCTAATTTTTAAAAATGTGGTAATTTAGAACTTTTTTCCACTTTTCATTTAAAAAATTCAAAGTTCAGTCGTGAAATAAAATTAGTGAGTCAACGCTAATCAATAGCTTGATCTCCGAAAATCACCGCGACAATGACAGAACTCAGAATCTGAGTTTAGGCTCCCAAATGGCCAATTTTTGAGGTTCTAGCCCAAGAGCTCAGAACCTAGGAGTTTTAAAACCCATTTTATCCAAACCAATTCAAGGATTTTGCATAATATTGGAAAATTCGCAAGTTCGGGTAACACTTTGTGGATAACTTGCAAGACAAGTTATGTTCCCAATCTTTCAAAACAACTAGAACAAACCAGCTATGTTCATTACATTCAATCCAAACTTGAACAATAAACATTGTTCATGATTTTCAAAACTCAAACGTGAACATAAGCCGAATTTGTTCGCTTTTCAAAACCGTTCGCAAAATGAGCCGAACCTGTGCGTTTTCTAACAAAATTGTCAAAACCTCTTCACTTTGGGTTTCAAACCAAATGTTTTGATAAACTTTGGGATTTCTAAAGAAATTCAACCAAAAACTTGAATGAAAAAGGGATGGTGTGACGTATGTCTCTCCATTGCCCCGATTGTACGAATGCGTGACGTATGTCTCGTCGTTCGGACAATCGTCATTCCTTTTTTCAACGTATCCAACCATAACCAAACCAAATCTTGGCCCCTTGTGGTCGATCCGAACCTTTTGGTCCCCCGTGGCCACTAGAGTCAATCCCCCGACTCGTTTGAGTCACTCGGTCAATGTTCGACTCGTCCGAGTCCATTGTACCCGTTCTTGATCCCAGTGGATCAATCGAACAATCCCTCGACTCGTTGGAGTCACCTCGGTCAATGATTGACTCGTTTGAGTCCATTGCACCTATTTTGGTCCCATAGCGACCAACTCGAACCCTTTTAACCCAACGGACATGCCTTTTAACATTCTAACGCGATTCGTAAACAAACGCTTAATAAGTCTCCCCATGCGCGAGCATACAAGCAAGACGCTTAATAAGTCTCCCATGCGCGAGCATACAAGCTACGTTTAATCGCAAGAATTCGGTTAAAACATCGTCCATTTAAAATTAACCAACACATGTATGTTTTTTATACCAAAGAACTACGTACGCAATAATAAAAAAACTTTCTTTTTTTTCTTTCGTTTGTTTTCATCTCTTTTCCCCCTTTTTTATTATATTTCCTTTTGACATAGATAAGCATGCGCGCAAAACATTTAAAAACAATTTAAGCTTTAGCCAAATAGAAGGTTCCCGTTGAGTACAACGGACGTGAGGGGTGCTAATACCTTCCTCTTGCGTAATCGACTCCCGAACCCGACAATGGTTGCGATGACCAGTCCTTTTCCTCATCGTCAAGGGTTTTATTATCGTTTCCCTTCAAACAAAAAACTTAAGGGTTTATCAATGTTCCCTTTACACAAAAACTTTGGTGGCGACTTCACAAGGCCTTCCGAGCGTCCGCGAACGTCCTCGGAGGATTGCGCGTTTTTTAAAATGAGGTGCACACACTCACTTTCTGAGAATCTGAAGAAAGTTAAGCCTGAAAAACTTCAGAGTCTGAAGGATCAGAACCTGGATTTTCTGACTTCTGAATCTGATAAAAATCTAATGTTGGTCAGAATCTGATAAGTATAACCCTGGGCAATGATGACTAAAGCTTTGAAAGTTTATACTCTAATCCCTCCCAAAGTCATCAATTTAAAATGTGATTTTCTGCTCTGATATTCAATGTTAAAATTGCTTGACAAACAATTTTCAGTTGGTATCAGTCTGTTTTCAAACTGCTTAGCACAGACACATTCTTTTTTATTCTCAAAGTGTTTCAGACAATGTTCAGCTTTTAGAACTTATTTTATTTTGGTATCAGGTTCTGATACAAGTTCAGCAGCATTAAAACTGTCTTTTGGTATCAGACTCTGATATAACTCTTCAGTTGGTCTATGATCTGAACTATTTTGTTTTAAAAATGAGTTAGACCCGCTCTGATCTGAACTATTTTCTTTTAACTAGCTCAGATCTGCTCTGATACCTTCTTATGTGTTTTGCTCTGATACTGAACCACTTATACTGAACAAGTCATGTATGAACACAGAATGATCTGATCAGAAGCTCTGAACTTTTTCTGCTTCTGAACAACATTCTATTTCAAATGCAAAGTCATATACTCATTGAAAATCAAGTATGCTCTGATGCTCATCTTTGCTGCTTGATTATCCATATGATTGTATAAAAATCTCAAGTTTTTCAACCCCTCCCAATTCTGAACCTTTTTGAAATGTTTTCAAACTCTTTTAAAAAGGGAGAGATGTCATATGCTCTGATACACATGCTTTCAAACTCTTTTTAAAACTTTTTGTTGAAGACAAAAGGGGGAGTAAGGTAAAACAAGTATTAAAGCACCTGAGCTCACAATATAAGTTAAATTCTGTCAGTAATTAACTTATGAAAGGGGAGTAAAAGGTATTAAAGCCTGAGGCTCTGAACATAAGTTAAAGCTCAGTTAAAGCTCTGATACTGATTGAATTTAACTTATGAGAACTGTTTTTAACTCTTAGCCTCTGAATTGAAATTCTGCTCTGATACCATTCTGTGAGATACATTACTCTTAGTGAGTAAAATGAATTTAAAATAACTTGGATAAGACTCAGGGAGCTTACAAAACTCATCCTGTGGATTATCAGACTTAGGGGGAGAGCTTACAAACCTCAGAACCTGAAGTCAGCAAGTTATTTACAATTCTAAGTGTTAATTTCACTTAATTGTTCTAAGCTGAGTTTAATTAACATGGATAAGAATCAAGGGGAGCTTACAAACCTAACCCTGAGGATTGTCAGACCTAGGGGGAGCTTACAAACCTCTCCTGAAGTCAGATTGTTAATTAAACTTAACAACAATTCTGAAATTTTCACATTTGTGTTTTAAACTGAACTTAATTAACATGAATCAAACTCAGGGGGAGCTTACAAACCTCACACCCTGCAGTTAACTTGTTAATTAAGTTAACAACAATTTTTTGATTTAATACTTATGTTTGTCATCATCAAAAAGGGGGAGATTGTTGGAACAAAATGTGTTTAACAACTCTCTTATGAATAAAGGGGGAGATTGTTGAAACATTGTGTGTAAACATATCTCTCTCTATGGTTTTGATGATAACAAAATGTTAAATAGAAAATTGGTTATTTGCTAATGCTTTGTTCAAGTGATTTCAGAACCACGTGTTTATTGATTGGAAACTAATAATGGTTATGAAAGAACAAGCTTAGAGCAAGAAAGGAAAGCTAAGAAGCAATGTTGCAAAGCTAGAAGGAAACTGGGTCTGAAGAAGTGCTCCTGAAGTAGTGCTCCTGAAGTGAGAGTCTGAAGCCTGCGTCTGAAGACTGCTTCTGAAGTCTGAGTCTGAAAGCAGCTTCTGAAGGAAGTCAACAAAAAGTCAGCGTCTGAAGAAGTCAACAAAAGTCAACTTCTGAAGGCAGCTTCTGATCCGTACAAAGGCAGCTTCTGATGCATTGTTCACGCAGAAGCTTCTGAAGCTGATGTGGCTTGAAAAGTGACTAGGTACTGTGCGCATTTAATGCCTGGATGTGTCAGAACAACCCAATGGAACAGTTGTCTCCCTGACCCAAACATTCCCCAGCTTTTAAGGTAGGCCATTTCAAAAATGGCTGCTGCTCTGCTCTGTTTGAAAAAGTGCAGCACACATTTGCAGAAATCCTAGCTCAACTTGCAACGGCCCTTTCCTCAAATCAAGCAAATCTTCAACAGCTCTATTTCCTCTATAAAAGGAAGAAGATTTGAAGAAGAAATTTGTCTAAGACTCTTGAAACAAAGAACTGAACTCTTGCTCTGTTTTGCTGTCAAAAATACGCAAGTTACCAAACCTCTTAGAAATTCTTTTATCTTTGTAACTTAGAATTTCTTAAGGTTAAGAGTATTAACCTGTGTTGTATTAAGAGAACACCTATGATATTTTATCAAGTGTTCAACCCAAACTCATTTACTTGTAAGCCAGTTTGGTCCCTAAAGTCTCAGTCTGTATACTGAGCATTTGTAACCTCATTCCTTTGTGGTCTGAGTCAGAAGCCTCTTGACTTGAGTGTCTTGAGCATTGGGAAGTCTATTGACTTAGTGTCTTGAGCATTGGAAGCCTCTTCCTTTGTGGTTGAGCACTAGAAGCCTCTTCCTTTGTGGTTGAGCAATTGGAAGCCTCTTTCTTTGTGATTGAGCAACTGGAAGTCTCTTCCTTAGTGGTTGAGCAAAGTGTAATCTTCTGATTATAGTGGAACTCTCTTGTTGGAAAACAAGGGGACTGGACTACTTCTCACATTGAGAAGGAACCAGTATAAAATTCTGTGTGTCTCTCCTTCATTCTCTTTTTAACTTGTTAATCCGCTGCATATACTTCTGATAACAGTTCAGAACCTGGTTCTGAACTTGTGTTAAGATTTTGAAAAGAAAAGAACAAGTTTTTGAGTCACACAATTCAACCCCCCCCCCCCCCCCCCCCCCTTCTTGTGTGTGTTTTTCTCACCTTCAAAAACATTAAGAGGGACGGTAAATGCTAATGTTCAAAAATTGGTCAACAAAAGTTAATGTATTTGGTTTAAAATTTGTACCAAATACATCAACTTATGTTTACTAAT